>CM040449.1:16252687-16306992 GCA_022749755.1 Azadirachta indica | reverse complement strand
CAATTTGTCACTCTAAGCAAATATTTTCATATTCCCAAACAATGTCATTGTGATAAGCAACAAGAAATATTGAAAGCAATGCAAGTATAAGTTGATCACTAATGGATGCACTAATAGCAAAAGCCCTATCCATACCATAATTTGAGCATGTTTGTGCTATATATATGAATCATGTAAGTTAAATTCTTAAATAACATTTTATGTTGGTTAAATTGCATTACTGATTGTCACAAGTAAGATAACGAGTAGGATAAAAGTACCTTGTCAAATGAGGAACCTTGTTCGATTCATTAACGCAGTGGATTAGATAAACGTTTTAACAGACGGGATTAGATTTCATTCTAATCTTAACAGTTCAAAACATGAGTCTTAAAATAACAATCTTATAAGGGATAAAATTAAAGGGAAATATTTTTATTAATTGAAAAGATTACTAAAATAACTAGTATAGGTTCTCTCTATATAATAGAAAAAATTTAGTATTATAAGTTAACTCAAATAAGGAAAATAATTCCTACCTAAATAAGAAAATTAAGAATTAAACAACAAATTGAATTGGAAAAATAAAAAACTTTTTAAACTAATCAAATTCTAAACATGTCTTACATCAGATTCCCTCTCTTTTAAACAAAACTCGTCCTCGAGTTTTATCTGGCGGATGAAACTTGTAGTGCAATATTAAATTATCTATTATATATATATATAATTATAAATTGTGCAAGGGCAAATTATGTAAATTGGTTATGGGTTTGAGAGACAATATATAATTGCTTATGGTAAAAAAATGCCCATGAATGATTGAAATGCCACAATACATGGAATTCCTCTGAGAGAAAATATACGTGACTATTGACATGGCTATTAAAGGATCTACACTTTTGTCAATTCTGATTCATGATGAGCTAATTATTTTAAGTGATGCAATTGGATATATTATGGCATGATAGAAAGATTTTGTTATACTTTCTTCCAATGAGGTGAGTATCCTGTTTTTAACTAATTTAATGTTAATATTTCACAACCTTTTTATTTTCTGTTTTATTACTACTATAGTTTGTAGCAATTTGGATCTAAAGAACTTAAGAAAAAGGACAACAAAAATGAGCAAGTTCTGACACAACCTAAACTTCAATACTTATTGAGGACGCCTGTTCCCCTCAAATTTATTGTTAAATACAATGAGAACAACATGACTGGGAGTGATTGTATTCAAATACATTTGAAGAACAGAATACTTAGATGCGAGTTTATTGTTGATGTGGTACAAGAAGATTTACAACACTTATATCTTAAAAATAGCAATTGATTATTACTAACTATTATTTTAAATATATTTTGTTACTTCGTAATTTTAATATGATAAAATTACTTGATGTTCAATACCTATTTTTAAATAAATAAATTGTCAATTAATTTGGTTATATCACTAATTCAACAATAAAAATATAATCTTACATGTGCTTAAATATCACTAAAATCATATAAAATAATTATATTTAAGGACTTTGTTTGCTGGGGAAATCTATCTGATCCACATATCGAGTTGTGATTAGTTGATCGCTCTCGATGGACTTCAATACTGTTGGGCTTCTAGAGCCAAATAGAGCTTTCACACACTTTTTCTAAGTTATAGAGAGTAACGTCCACTACGTCTCTTGGATAGCACTTAGTGGTCTGAGAGTTGTAACAATGTAACCCTAAAAGACTAGCTTGCATTTGAATAGAGGGATCTATTACTGCCACCAGTGTTGTTTCTGTACCGAAAAAATACTTCGAAAAAAGCAAAAAAGCCTAAATTGTGAGTCTATAGAGTGTGTGGGAGAAAATTAGTCCTAGTACGAATGCAAAGGAACATAATGATTTGATGGATAATTGCAATTATGAAAGAATTGTATCGATATTGAAAGAACTCGCTTGCAGTAGTATCAGATATGACTGATTGCAATTAAAGAACCAAAGTTATGGACAAGGTTATTTTGGAGTCTAAAACAACTAGTTTAGTGGCCAATGAATATAGGAAAGATAGCAGGACAACAGCATAATGTTTATGGTTGACAAGAGCGAAAAGTAATTGCCAAAAGATAAGCCAAGAATTATGTGTGTTGTTGCAAAGAAAATGATGCTTCTCAAAGATGTGATTTCAGGCTGATGGAAATTAGACTTGGATGATATGATCCGATGATACTCTTAATATGATATAGTGATGTATTGGCCATAGGTGGAGTCATAGATTTATATAATGTATAATGTAAAGTAGTAGTAAAATAAGATTAGTTCATGTAATCCTATTCTAATAGAAGTTAAACTCCCTTAAGAAAATACTTTATCAAGAAATTGAAATAATAGAACTTAATCCTATTTGAAAGAGGTGTATCAGGATTTATACTTATAATAAAACATCTATTCTAATTGTTCCTATCTTAATTAATCCTAATTTAAAAAGAGAATTTAAATAATTTTACTTGCAATAAAATACCTTTTCTAAGTATTTAATTAATGCTAGTTAGAATAAAATACTTATTTAATTAATGCTAAATTAACGAAATAAAGTTTTAGGCTGAAAGGACTTTAAAGTTTTGTGCTTTTAAAAGAGAAATCTTGTGAGGTTTTTTCATGTTCTTTATATGCATTTGCTCAATCATATAATGGATCCTTTAAGCATAAGTACACTCCAAGCAAGATCGGCCTAGAACATTATATTGATTTGACTTTGGACTACTTTAACCTTTCACACCACGGTCTACAATTTATGTTTCAAAGAGTGGCTTAGGCCTACTTGGGCCTATTTGTGTTTTTGTATACATTACTTGGTAAAATAATGTAGTTTTGGCTTTGGAATTGAGCTCAAGCCCATGATCAATTTTCGTTTATCAACATTAGCCCCGTTGATTGAGGTTTTTGCATGCATTGTTTAACGAGGGACATCAGGTGTTCATGTGTTGAGGACAATTAAAACTTATGCAATTGCTGCTTTATGGAAGCCCTCGGTGTGATTCCTTTAGGTGTTGTCTGGTTCCCAACGCTGGTTGACGGGGAGGATTAAAATGTCCTATTACTATCATTGCATAGAGCTCCCCTATCTCCTGTCATGTAACTTGTCATGTATCATGTATCATCTACATGATTAACACAGTATTAATATGACTAATATTCTGATCATTACCCTATTGTTCTTATCAGGTGCTATCGGTAGGTGATGGAGGTATCGTCCTTTATGTAGAAGATTTGGCTTAATTATCCCTATTATTTTAGTTGTTAACTTTTTGTAATCACCATGTCTCTTAAGTTCTTAGCCAAACTCATAATGGAGTCGCCTAAAATGTTCGCAGAGAAAATCAACCTGATCTACATGTTGAGTTGTGATTGGCCTGGTATCGCTCTCGATAGGCTTTAATACCGCTGGACCTCTAAAGCCAAATCAAGCTTTCACACCCCTTTTTGAGTTCCAAGAAGTAAGGTACGTCTCTTAGATTATAGTTGGTGGTCCAAAAGTCGTAATGTTGCAACCTTAAGAGATTGGCTTGGATTTCAATGAAGGGATTTGGTACTACCACTTATTACCGCTTCTATACTTGAAAAAATGCTTACAAAAAAGCACAAAATCCAAAAGTCTCAATTTATTAATTTATACTGTCTATTTGAATAAAAAACTATGATAAGGAAGCATATTTGAATTTGAAAAAAAATTGCACATTGTTGTTTATAAGATCCTCCTTTATTTTTAGATAAATTGAAATAGGCAGGCTAGTATACCCAACATCTACCTCAGCATCATCAACTTATATTAAAAATCTCTAAGATATGCATATAAATGCATTGTCCTTAAAGGAATTTCTGCCTCTCTAGAACAATGTCCTAGTACAAATAGGTTCTATGGTAATATTCCCTTAAAGATATAATGGCTATTGTCTATAAATGTGCACTCTCAAATATAAAATCCTTAAACAACAAGTAAGTCGATAACATTCTCTATGTGCTTTTCATATATTAAGGCCAAAATATAGCCTTTATTTATAAGTGTACATTTACCTTTTCATTAAGACACGTCTCTCCATACACCTTTTCATTTATTAACTCCCATAAGTATTTTGAAATATTATGTATATTTATAAAATATAAAACAATCCCCCTTTATTTCAAAATATATATAAAATATTAGACAATATTTAGAATTCAATGCATATGTACTTATGCTTATCAAGCTATGAACTAACTATTGGATAACTAATAATGTCTTATAGGAATTTGGTGAAACATATATTAGTTGTTTGAACCAAGGTCCTTTGGCATAAGTCAGAGGACTAGCTACCCACATTGAATTCTCACAATGATTGTTGTTCGATGGTTTGTAGTACTTTCATGGCTCTATGCCTACTTGGAACCCAGTTTCACATTCATAGAAATGGACCTTCCATCAAGTATGTCATATAGTTTAAACATGCTTCTATCCAATATTTGGGTTATGGAGTTCATTAAAAACTTAAAAGCTCCATTTTCACTATAGTTTTAAGTGCTCAGTGACTTAACATAATTATTTTATAGTACAATAAGATAACAAGTGACTTGTTATTACCCCTATAAACCTACTTCATAAGATCTCTAACCATATAAGTGGGGTTACCATTACTTTTAACTTTTATTCTAGGCATTGATATGAATCTCGCCAATAAAGTAACGAAACCCAACAGTAAATATAGTAACAAACTTCAAGATTTCCCCAAAATGCAAGTTTAACAAGCTTTGACCCAGTATCTATCTAGATAAGAACCAAAACTATGATTGCTCAAACGCCATATCAAGAATCCTTAAGAAAACACTTAAAAATCTAGATGATAAGTTTGGTTAGTGTGAATGCTACAAGAAATTAAACTTGATGAGTTCAAGAACAAGAACTTGTAAGAAATAACTCAATACCCAAATTGCTTGTCATTTCAAAAAAATGAAAGCCTTTTCATAGGCAAATACAAAGAGAAAATATCGAAGGTTAGGCCAACAATCTTACTTAATAATTTGAAAAACTAAATACAAACTTTATGACTTTTGAAAATACAAATTTCAAAAATAAAAATGTAAGTGATGACGTCATATGTATATAACATAAGCAAAGACGTCGTACGTATTTTGATGTAAGCATTGACATCATATTTGTATGATGTAAATGATTACATCATTTAAGATTTTTAAAATTACACAAATGGACTACAAATTTTGGATATTTTATATTAATCTTATTATACTTCGATTGCTTGAATGGTGTTCACCGAACCTAATTTTTTATGCTGTGTATCTTAAATTTCATTTGAGTCCTACATTTTTGTCATTCGTTTATTTAAGGTAATTTGCAATGCCTTGCCTCTAACTCTTGTAATCAATCCACTCAGCACACTTAGCAGATCATATAGATGCTGCAATTGTGTCCCGGTCTTATGTGTGAGTTTCTCCTCTTGTTTGTTCGTTTGCATCATTTTTCCTCTTTTAAAAAGGATTTGTCCTTAAATCATTATTTACATTAAAAAGAGATAAGTCAAAAACATTAAAACTTGTACTAACCTCAAACTTACCTGGTAGTTAAAGTTTGTAGTCATTATCATTGATGTGTTCTACTACTCAAAATAGGCCATCTCCTCTTGGTAAAAGTCTAGAACATCTTTGCTCGGGAAAATTATCCTTCCTCATATGCAATAAACTCAATCTCTTAGTTCAAAGATAACTTTCTTGCGTCCCTTATTGGCTTGCTTGGCATATTATTCCATTCATTGTTCTATGTGTTACTTTGCTTTTTCATGAATCTGCTTAAGGTCCGTTTGGTATAACTTTTCAAATAGAATTTTTTAAAATAGAGCTTTTACCTGTAAAACTTTTATAAGTAGAGTTTTTAATAAAAATTGATTAATCGTTTGGTTGTCACAAATGACTTTTGAGAAAAATTTGAGTAATTACTTTAATAGACAGATTTTTAATGTTTTATTTTAAAAAAATTACGTAAAATTTTTAAAATCAAATAAGGGTATTTTAAACAATTTTATCTTTTAAAAAAATTGAGAAAGCTCTACTGTTAGAAGCCCAAATTTTGGGCTTCTTCCAATAGAAGAAAAATAACTTTTTTAATTCCCAAAAGGTTTTTTTTCATTGTCAACCAAACGACATTAAAAAATTTGAAAGTATTTTTATTATTAAAATAGCCCTTTTGGCCAATGAAAAAATCAAACCAAACAGGCACTTAATGACATCAGTTTTCTTCTTGCTGTCTAAATTAACGTGCTTATTCATAGGTAAAAGAGTTAAATCTAAAAGAGTTAGTGGATTAGAACCATAGAAAATTTCAAAAGGTAAAAACTTAGTTGCAAAAAGAACACAATGATTATAAGCAAATTGAACATGCGGCAAGCAATCTTCCTAAATTTTCAAGTTCTTTTGTATGATAACATGCAACAAAATAGATAAAGTCTTATTTACTACTTCAGTTTGACCATCTGTTTGTGGGTGACAAGTAGTAGAAAATAATAATTTAGTTTCCAAACTTTCCCCACAATGTCTTTTAAAGGTAACTCAAGAACTTTGCATCTCGATCTAAGACAATAGTCTTTGGTATTCCATGCAACCTAATAACCTCTTTGAAAAATAAATCAGGTATATGTGATGCATCATCAGTTTTATGAATACAATAAAGTGTGCTATCTTAGAAAATCTATCAACAACTACAAAAACTGAGTCTCTCCCTCTCTTTATCTTAGGTAATCCTAAAATAAAATTCATAAAAATATCAAATCAAGTTGCACTAGGAATAGGAAGTGATGTATACAATCCATGTGGTTGCTATCTAGACTTAGCTTGCTTATAAGTAATGCATCTCGCACAAACTCTTTCTATGTCACATTTCATGAGCAGCCAAAAAAAAAGCTCATACAATATGTCTAAAGTCTTACCTACGCCAAAGTGACCTATCAAACCACCACCATATGCTTCTTAAACAAGTAACTCACGCAAGAATGAATATAGAGAACATACAATTTATTTTCTCAAAATAGAAAACCATCATGCAAATAGAACTTCTCACATGCTCCCTTAGTGCACTTTTAAATATCATAAAAATCAAAATCCGTTCCATACAACTCCTTAATGTACTCAAATTCAAGCAATTTAGCATCAAGGGTTGAAATTAAAGTATACTTGCATGATAATGCATCAGCAACTATATTTTCTTTGCCTTGTTTGTATTTGATCACATAAGAAAATATATCAATGAATTCCACCCATTTGGCATGACGTATATATTTAATTTGTGCTGCGCCTTTAAATGTTTCAAAAATTTATGATTCGTATGAATTACACACTCTTTGGGCCAAAGGTAATGCTATCAAGTTTCTAGATTTCGAACTAATGCATACAATTCTTTGTTATAAGTAGAATAGTTTAAAGCTGCCCCACTTAGTTGCTTACTAAAGTACGCAATCGATCTTCCTTCTTGCATTAGTATGCCTCCAATTCTTATACCTAAAGCATCACACATAATCTCAAATGTTTTAGCAAAGTTAGGTAAAACAAGTAAAAATGCATTAGTCTATTTTTCTTTGATGAGTTTGAATGCCTTTTCTTGCTCTTTTCCCTATTTAAATGAAATATTCTTCTTGATAACTCCAGTTAAGGGTATAGCTATGCTACTAAAATCTCTAACAAAGTGTCAATAAAAACTGGTCAATCCATGAAATCTTCTTACTTGATTCATCAAAGTAGGCATTGGCTATTCTGGAATTGCCTTCACCTTCTCCTTATCTACCTCAATCCTTTTAACACTTATAACAAAATCAAGAAACACAAGCTTATCCGTGTAAAATGTACATTTCTTAAGATTAGCAAATAGCTTTTCTTTCCTTAAATCCTCTAAAACAAGTCTTAAGTGTTCAACATGATCGTCCAAGTTTTTTTACTATAAATCAAAATATCATCAAAGTAAACTACTACGAATTTGCCAATGAAAGCATGCAAAACATGGTTCATAAGTTTGATTAAAGTATTAGGTGCATTAGTTATCCTAAAAGGCATAACTAACTATTCATACAAACCATATTTTGTTTTAAATACAGTTTTTCACTTGTCACCTTCTTTCATCCTAATTTGATGGTATCCACTCTTAAGATGAATTTTAGAAAACACACAAGATCCATGCAATTTATCTAATATATCATTTAATTGAGGAATAAGATGTCGATATTTTATTGTAAGATTGTTGACAGCTCAGCAATCAACACATATCGTCCATGTCTCATCTTTCTTAGGCACTAATAGCATTAGAACTACACAAGGACTCATGCTTTCTCTAGCATACCCTTTACCCATCAGCTCGTTAACTTATCATTGAAGTTCTTTCGTCTCTTACTTCTATAGACTGGTCAGTTTAAAATTGTTACACCAAGCATAAAATTAATTTGATGTTCAATTTCTCGAATTGGAGATAAATCAGGAGGCACATCTTTAGGAAAGACATCCTCAAATTCTTGCAAAACAAACATAACATTGCTTGGCAACAATTCAGCCAGATCTTTAGTACACAAAAAGGCCTTCTTGTACATAATTACTATAAGGGGCTCTTGTGAAAATAAAGTTCTCTTAATCTCATTTTTTTTTTGCAATAAAATTGTATTTTTTCTCTCTTTCACACACTAATGCTGAAACTCTCTCATTTTTCCTCTCACTCTCTTTCACATTTTTGCCTTTCTCTTTTTCTTTTTTTTTTTTTCACTTAATTTTTTTATTTTTAATTGGTCTTCAAGAACTTGTTTTGTAGTCAATGGTACAAGCGATATAAGTTACTTTTTGCTAGTAAAAGAGTATCATTGGTAAAACCATCATGTGTGAACTCGTCGATTATGTTGTCATAGTCTACCTAATAGGATTTGACATGCGTGCATAGGTATCACATCGCAAAGCATCTCATCCTCATACTTACCAATGGAAAACACAACCAACACTTGTTTTGTTATCTTGATTTCTCCACAATTGTTTAGTCATCGAAGCCGATACAGTTGTAGATGTTTCATGGTAGGTAACAACAATTTCTCCACTAATTCAGTCTTGGCCACATTGGTGCAACTTCCACTATCAATTATAATGTTGCAAACTTTATTGTTGACAAAACACCGAGTATGAAATAAGTTCTTATGCTAATTATTTTTTTCTTCCTTAACCTATATATTAATTGCTCATCTTGCCACTGATGATTCTTCTTCCACAACATATTGCCCTTCGTCGATATCTTCAAAAAGTGGCATGTTTTCTACTTCGTCTTCTAGTTCTTCTTTTGACTCAATCTCCCCTTGAGTATTGATCAACATTACCCTTTTATTTGGGCAGTGGCTAGCTATATAACTCCTATCTTGACATTTAAAACACTTAATGTTACGATTTCTAGAAGCAGTGGATTCAATATTACCTTATTTTTGCAGCGCAACTTGTTTGGCATCCTTAGAGGGTTTGGACTTAGACTTTGTTAATATAAATTCCTCCCATTTAAGGGTTGATCTTTATAAGTTTGTAGCAGTCGTGCTTGCTCCCCTCGTAACCATGTTTCTTCTTTTCAATTGTTGCTCAACTTGAATGGCTTGGTGTACTATATCTATCAACTTTACATAATGCTACATCTCTACCACCATGTAAGAACCTAGCTATGGTAACTTCTCTGTCCTCCTCTACATTTGCTTGGATTATAGCAACCTCCATCTTTTTGTAGTATTTATCTACACTTTTGGATTCTTGATTTAAACATTGCAATTTGTTGAACAATTCCCTATGGTAGTAGCTTGGAATGAAACATCTTCTCATTATTGCCTTCATCTCGTCCCACTTCTTAAGAAAACATTCTTGATTTCTTCTCCTATCTTTCAATAATTGATCCCACCAAATAATAAGATAATCAATAAATTCAATTACCGCAAGTTTTACCTTTTTGATTTTGAAGTAGTTGTGACAATTAAAAACCATCTCTATTCTCTTCTCCTACTCTAAATAAGTTTTAGGATCATTTCTACCTTGGAACGGTGGAATTTTCACCTTAATGCTTCCTGAATCATCATTTAACTTAGGTCTACCCAACCTAACTTCTCTATTCCCATAACCACATAAATTCCTGTCTTGGTTCATTTATGATTCATCTAACTCCTCGTCATCCTTAACATTACCCTTTTGTACCCTTGGTTGCACTTGCCTAGGTGGTTATCTATTGGAAAAGCTTTGAGGTTGCCCTCTTGATGCCTCTTCTTCTAACCTATCCATCCTTTTATGAATTAGTTCTAACTCAGCCTTCATCAATTGTCTCATCTCTCCTAACAATGCTTGTAATTATAGGTTCAGAGTAGTTCGTTGTTATATCTCCGTGGTTGAGTTTTCTTCTCGATTGTGTGACATATTTAGGTTCTGCAAAACAAGGTTAGAAACCTTACAAGCACTCCCTTACGTGTTTTCACTTAATAAAGATTTGCTCACTCTAGTGTTTGAGCACTCAAATGTTCCCACCACAGCCACACACTCTTAATCAAAATTAAAGTGGCAATTTCAAATAAGAAGTAACCGAAATAAATCATAAGATTCACGAAGCAATTCTTAAGGAATTGATGCAAGCAATGACAATGTTGTTCAAGAGTAAGGAATATTAAGTTAATACTACAAGAAATTATAAATACAATGGATAACAACAATTTTTTTCTTTTTTTTGTTTCTTTTTATTTCTCTTTTTTTGTGTCTTCTTTTTTCTTATAGGAACTAGAAACGAACATACGAACTCAAAATAAATTGAATGAATTAAAAAACAAAATTCAAACTGCACTAGTCAAGGAAGAATTTAGCCACAATTTTTTTGTATTATTTTTTTTCAAAATTCTAATTGAAGAAGTAAAGGAACAATAAAGATATTAAAGGATAACTTAAACTTTCCTTGAAACCAAAGTTCTGATATCAAATGATACGAACCTCGCCAATAACACAACGAAACCCAATACCAAATATAGTAACAAACCCCAAAATTTTCCCAAAATGTAAATTTAACAAGCTTTGACCTGATACCTATTTAGATAAGAATCAAGTCTACGATTGATGCAAACGAAGTTGTGCAACCACATAAACAAGAGAAGAACCTTAGACATAAGATTGGAGACATTCAATTACAGCATCTATATAATTCGCTAAGCGTGCCAAGTGGACCAATTATAAGAGTTAGAGTCAAGACATTGAAAAGTGCCTTAAATAGACTAATTAAAAAGATGTGTGATTCAAATACAATTCAAGATACATGTCTTGAAAAATTAGGATCAGTTCACTTACATCATACATATTCGACGTCATTGCTTACGTCATATATATATGACGTCATTGTTTATGTTTTCATGGTTGAAATTTGTGGGTTTTAAAAGTCATAAAGTTTGAATTTATTTTGTCAAATTATTAGGTATGATTGATAGCCTAACTTTTCACATTCTCCCTTTGTATTTGCCTATAAAATGGCTTTCACTTCTTGAAAAAAAAACAAGTAATTTTGAGTGTTAAGTTATTTCTTACAAGTTCTTGTCTTTGAACTCTTCAAGTTTAATTTTTTGTAACGTTCAAAACAACCAAATTTATCATTTTGATTTTTAAGTGTTTTCTTAAGGGTCTTGGTGTGGCATCTGAGTAAATCATAATCTTGATTCTTATCTACATAGTATCGGGTCAAGGCTCAATAAACTTGCGTCTTAGGAAAATCTTGGGGTTCTTTATTATATTTGGTGTTGGGTTTCGTCACCCTATTGACGAGGTTCGTATCAATGATTGCTCAAACGCCACATCAAAAATTCTTAAGAAAACACTTAAGAATTTAGATCATAAGTTTGGTTATTTTGAATGCCACAATAAATTAAACTTGATGAGTTCAAGAACAAGAACTTGTAAGGAATAACTCAACACCCAAATTGTTTATTTCATTTCGAAAAAATGAAAGTCTTTTCGTAGACAAATACAAAGAAAAAATGTCAAAGGAGAGAGGCCAACAATCCTATTTAACAATTTGACAAACTAAATACAAACATTATTATTTTTGAAAATAAAAATTTCAAATATAAAAATATAAACAATGACGTCGTACATATTTTAATGTAAGTAATGATATCATACGTGTATAATGTAAGTGATTATATCATTTAAGATTCTTCAAATTATACAAATGGACTACAATTTTTGAACCATTTTATATTAATCTTCTTGAACTCCGATCGCTTGAATGATGTTCACCGAGCCTAATTCTTCACCTTGTATATCTTGAATTGTATTTGAATCCATATATTTTTAATTAGTTCATTTAAGGTAATATTTAAGGTAATTTACAATGCCTTGCCTCTAGCTCTTGTAATTGATCCACTCGATACGTTTAGCGGATCATATAAATGCTGCAATTAAGTGTCTCCAACTTTATGTATGAGCTTCTCCTCTTATTTGCGTGGTTGCACAATTTCGTTTGCATCAAGCATAGTCCCCTCCCCCTTAGCTTTTAAAACCACAAATTCTTTTTAATGATTTTTCTTAGAAAAATTGGCCAAAATTAATTTTCACTTTATCACTTAAGTGATCATATCATGTCTTTTTTCAATATTTTCCATTCGATTTAAATGACATAAGATTGATATACACAAATTTTTAGTTGAAAAATTTTTTTTAGCACACTTCATCTCTACTAAAGGCAATTCAACATCTATTGCCTTTTTTTTGTAATAGTAAAAGATCATCACATTATACACTAATGGTACCTTTTAAATAGTTATTCAATCATTTTTATAGGCAATTCAATAGTCTAATTAAAGAATATAAACATATTTATAATTTATTAAGAAATGTGATAATGATGCCTATAATTTATGAAATCATATTTCATACAATTTTTATTAAATATAAAAGGATACCATAACATTTATTATGTTTAATAAAATGAGACTAATATTCAATTTGATATACATATATATTATATAATAATTACTCCTATAATAATTAAACTAGGAATCATAATCTCTTTTATGTCACTCATGCTAAAAACTCATTCAATAATGTAAGTATATATATATAATTAATTTACACCCTTTGTAATTAATAATACTAGCATGCAACAAAATAATTGTGCATTTATAAATCAAGGTCACATAAATATATTAAAATAATTCAAAATCACACCGACATTGTAATGAAGTATATATAATAAGACCTTCACATTAATGCGCAAAATATCAATAAAAACTTTTTGGAGCTATATTATAAACGACCATAAGTCCTTAAGGTCACATGAGCAATATTTAATAAATTATCAGGGTCGGATAATAACTTTTCAGAAAGTTACATACAACCATAAATATCTAAAGATTATGTTGACAAACAAAATTAATCAATAGATATTGACATGAATGATAATTTCCTCATGGACCCGAACGTAATTAACCATCTTCGTCCTTTCAACAGGTGCGATTCATCAATTTTTAACAGAATGTACTCAATAAAATCATACTGCTTCAATTCGACGTGTGTCTCCACACTGCAATAAAGATATATCACAGATGATAAGTTATTAAAAAAATACTAAATTAAATTCGATTTCTGTATGTTAATTACCTTATAATTTATTAAAACATATACATTCATCGTAATCATCAAATTCAAGGATAAGTCTTATATTCATAATATTTATAATGTTAAAGTCATGTAACTTATGGTTGACAATGAAAATATACTTATCAAAGTGTTTCTCTCCTTTTCTTAGTTGAGAAAAGTATTCCAAGATCTCACCAGGTGATAACACAGGGGGTGCATTATCATCAAGTTTTGTAACTAGCCTATTTGCTTATTATACAATCGAGTTCATCATAGGCATATGACTCCCTCGTAATAGTTTTTACAAGAATATCATTTTTTTTCTAGATTCCATCTTTGAGGCCAAACAAAGATGGTTCTCTAATTGAGTAGTCCCGCTGTCAGCATTACTATCCAAATTTTAAAAATTTGTTTCAACCTCCTACACCAAATGCTGTTCTTCCCCTTTTTCATTGACAACATTTAAAGTTGGATCACTTAAAGTACAATGAACAAAGGACTCACATTCAAATAAACTCAGTGTTTATTGTCCATCAATTTTCTCCAAAACAAACTGCACAAATGTGTTTTCATGCCAAGCTAATATCCAGGGTGTTTGCGGTACATCATCATCACAAAGATTTCTTTAAGATTATTAGAGATTTTTCGTATAAGTTGATGATACAAAGAATAATACAAGAAAATTTTTGCCTCTTTAGGACTGGTACAAATAGGTTTTATGGTAATATTTTTTTTAAAATACAATAGTTAGTTGTTTTTATAAAGGTGTACTCCCAAATATAGAATCTTTGAACAATACAAAGTTAATAATATTCTCTATTTATTTTTCATATATTAAGGCCAAAATATACCCTTTATTTATAAGTATATATGTACCTTTTTATTAGAACATATCTCCCTATACACCTTTTCATTTATTAACTCGTATAAATATTTTGAAATATTATATATATTTATAAAATATACAATAATTGATGTAATTGTAAACCACAAATATATGCAATTAGATTTAAGAAATAACCCTAACCTTGTATGAGGAGGATATTGTAGGGACTGCTGCACCGTTATTAAGAGCATATATGTCTAGATAGGATTCAGTGATGACAGCGAGAACTGAACTAGTCAATACTGTAGCCCCAACTTGCTCGGGTCTAAATTTAAATATTAGTTTCTCCAACTGCATGCAAATAACTAATGAATGCTTCACATAAATAGACCGCATATACCAGAAAAAGAATTAAGTTCGTGATTACAAAATAGTGACAGTAAATTAAGAAGACCGTACGTGGGGAGAGATCAGACATGATCAGTAACCGATATTTAATCAAGTCGTTGGAGCTCATTTTCATTGTTCAGATTAAGGCCTTGCAACAGAAACAGAGCTCGAATAGAATCACGGGTCTACAAGAGCAAAATGAGAAGACCTAAAAATATATGCAAACAGAAATGCCGAAACCACGGAATAATAATATAATTGAAGAAGCCTACTAAAGAGTATATCATTGAAAATGGAAACCTATTAAGCAGAACCAATGAAAAGGGTATATACCCAGTAATCAAGGTCCCTCGTGCAGTAACTGTGACAGTCCCAGTAGAAAAAGGCCGTCAAAGTTACCGATGAGACGTGGGTTCTCGACGTGAGAGGAGAAGAAAGCCTTTGGGTATTTAACTCACAAAAGCAACAGAAAAATTTAACTCGTAAAGAATCGAGAGACGTCTATGTGGGCCCTACCTGCTGGACAATTTTATTTTTACATGCAACGGCAAAATCATTGCTATCAAGTAATTATAAACACTTTTTTTTCTTTTAATTGAGATAAACAAAAATATAATAATAGAATATTTAATTGAAAAGGCGAAACTGATTTTATTTTAATATGCATTTCAAATGTTTTTTTTTTTCTATTTAGTAAAGAATAGGTTTAAATAAACCTATATTTTATACTTGCTACATATGTTTCAGTATTTATTAATTAATACTTAGATTTCTTTAGAGGTATTTGCTATTAAAAGTTTTGTAGTAGTAAACACTCTTGTATTGATAATTCTTGTGTATTTATTTACTCCCTATTTTTTATTAAGGCTGTAATAATTTGATTCACTTGATAATATGATAAATTATCTGTAAACTGATCCTAATATATCATGGATCTACTACTATATTGTTAACTTTTCTCTTAAAAGAATGTAATTAAATAGCTTAAAAAAAATCTTAGATGAGTAAAACATATTTTAGTATAGGATTGACAATTCAGATAAATAAATTGTACTTAAATTAATATAAATACGATTTATTTATTATTTGTATGACACAAATACGATTATTTTACTATTTATATAACAAGAATACGATTCATCTACTGTTCGCGTTGACTTTTTAAAATTCGAATGTTACTTATTAATGTAAACATAATCATTTGAAAACAATTATTCATTAAAACTCGAATCATTTAAATGTGATTATTCATTTAATTACTCATATTTTAAACACGTAGTCATGTTAAAAAAATTAAATACGCATAAGACACGATTATTACCTATTCGATACGAATACGATAATTTTATAATTTGTGTCAAGGTCTTTTAATTTGAATCTGTTTAATAGTATCAAATTCATGTTGAATAACCGTGTCATGTTCTAAATTGCCATCTTTACATCTAATGTTTAATCTTTAGTCTAATAAATTTATTAATACTAATGATTTCGAAAATACTTTAAACAGGTTTAATATTGTTAGTTTTCATTGTTAGTTTAAATAAAATAAAGGGTAATATATATTTGTACAGTTGAGCGATAAGCATTGACATGAAGATGAGAGGACTAATAAATCACTTCTACATATGACTTGTGTATTTGTTCACTTTATATAATTTTTAATATTAATCTAAAAATAAATTATAAAGTAGAAATAAAAAATATGCAACCACCATTGCTCGTTGCAAGCAAGTATGTAAATATGAGAGATTCAATCATTATTGATATCATTAAGTTCTAAATTTTTTAATTTATGTGGTAATGAGATAATTTTTAAGGAATAAATAAAGAACATGGGTGAAAATGGCTATACACTACTAAACTTCATGAGCTAATAAGTATATTTTATACTTGGATTTATTGATTATAGATGGTAATAAACATTGGAAACTTTTTTTTGACATATATATTATCATTTACCAAATTCAATGTTTACATGATATCAATTGTTTTCTGTAACATTATTCATGTTAATCTTTGTTAGGATTTTGAAATAATAAAAAAGTTAAATCTTTTTAAAAGCAAAAGATTTTTATTTCTGTTTCTACGTGTTAAATATACATTTTTTTTCTTTCTCCGTTATTTTGTCACATTCATTTCCCATTAAAAAGAAAAGTAAAAAGAAATGTGTTTGCTTTTCAACCATACAATCATCAAATTTTGTTTGTTGTATTTTCTTGTCCATTCTCCGTTACTTTTCATCACTTTTTTTTATCAAAATTTAAATAAATATGTACTGACTTATATCTTTTTGTCTGTCGGTTAAAAAATTATATTCTTTTATGATAAGAGAATTGCATATTTTTCAAATTAGTTTTTTTAATTAGTTTTGTAGTTTAATAGTGATATGCAGTTATGATAATTGAATTTAGGGGTATTAACATTCTTTACACCACCGGCATAATTATTGCTAATCATTTTTTCCTCTTCCTTCTTTATTGAGATGAACAAAAGATAATTAAGAGAATATTTTAAAAAATGAATTATTTTATTATTTATCGCAAAAGTAATTTTTTCTTTGATAAAAAAATATTTAATTAAACTGATATTTTTAATTTCTATTTTTCTAAAATTTAATTTCTTTACAATTGTTTGTTAGTAATGGTTTTGTAGTACGTAGTATTAGTGCATTCTATCAAATTTGAGTTCCACGAGCATTCTCTGAGCTCCTTCTAATCATCCTGTACATTAAACTTAACTTTTCCAATTGATATAGTGATGAATCAATTTTTTATAAAACTTAAGAACTTTAAAATTTGAATTTAAAAATTTCAAGTACAACTAAGTCATATAATAGAACAAAAAATCAACAAATATGTTCTAATTACTACAAATTTATATATGAGTTAATGAAGTTTACCATAAATCTAAATTTAGGTTTAAATTTGCTAGCTTTTATAGAAAATAAAAGGAAAAAGAAGGAAGCAACAAAAGGAAAAGAATAGAGAAGAAGAGACATTTGGCTCGAGGCAGGAAAGAAGAAAAAGACGATAGCTTTCGAATATTGCACACATTCTGAGAGATAGCATCGAGGCATTTCTCTAGGATTTAGAAACGTTAATTTAGTATTAATTTTAAAAATAAAAAAATTACAAATTAATGCGGGGAAGTAGGTCAAGATAGGTCCATGTTTGTAATCTTTATGCCCATCTTGGAAAGAAAAATAGTTACAATTTATTATCCCTGTTCTCAAAATTTTTTCTATTTGGAGCTCGTTTGGGATTGCTAAGAAAGAGGCAAAGGTGATTTTAAACTGTCAAAAGTTATTTTAAGTGTTTGGTAAAATATCTTTTAAATCACTTGTGGCAAAGTCATACCATTCTCTAGCAGAGTTTAAGGAGTAGAAAAAAAAGTTATCTTTTAAAATCTAATTTTGAAAAACAATTTTATTTTTAAGTATAATACTAAATATATCTATTAAAATTTACAAAAAGCCAAAACTAATCCTATAAATAATTTTTAAATTTCAACTTTAAATATGAAATAAAATTGTTAGAAGCAAAATTTTTTCTTTTCATCATTTATTTATTTTTATTTTTTAATTATGATATTTATATATTTATCTATAAATTATTTTAAGTAAGCATGTATTATATCATATTATATTATATTATATTATATTATATCTTATCATATTATATTATATTATATTAAACACTTAAAAAATAATTTTTATTTATCACCCTGTGTACATTTTACTTATTTGTATTGTTACAATATTTTTAATAATAAATTTACTAAATATATAAAACTGATTTTTAAATTCACAGTACTTTTAAAAATAAAATTTATTAAACACAAAATTGATTTTTTTTAAAGATTATTGTTTCTACAGTACAGTAAAAATAGAGTTTTTTCAAAATCCATAGTAATTCTAAAGTGGCCCTTAACATAAAAACCATTCTCAAACCTTAGCTCCAACGAAGTGAGCCTCCAATCTTGTGAGAATTTTGCTATCCCTACGTGATAATAGGGATGGTGAAAATTCTCGAACTCGTGGGCCTCCACCCCTTTTGAAGCTTAAAAATCTGTTTGAAAATTAGGGTAGGATTTTGTGCCTAAAAGCCTAATTCATCTAAAAATCGGGATGTGTTTAGAATTACATTTTGTGTCCTATCCAACCTTGTTTTACCCAAGAATTCATATAGTAAAGGTATTGTAACTGTTCAAAAAACTTAATCCAATACTTTAGTATTGGTACTATATCAACAACGTTACTTGTCCCAAAAAACTTAATCCAATACCATAGTAAAGCCATGTAATTCAAGTTGAATATTATATTTTACTATACTTTGGATATTGTAGCATACTATAAGTCAAACAAGGTCAAATAGAAACGAGTTGGGTGGATTGGAAATGAAGACGGGAGTTTTGACCCCATTTTATTCAATACGGGGGAGGGGCAAGTTTGGGAAAAAAATGCGCCCCAAACGAGGTGAGTTCGGGTATGGCAATCCCTGTCCCATTGCCATCCTTACGTGAAATAGGAATAACAATTTTTCCTACAGAGACGGGCCTGACTAGTTCAAGCAAGGGATCAAGAAGGATGTTTTGAAAAAATTAATTAAATCGAGTATAGGGATGAAGTTTTATCTCTAATTGGCCCAATACCCCATTTTACCCTAATATTTGAAAAATACCCTTTGAAAAATTAATTAAATCGAGTATAGGGATGAAGTTTTATCTCTAATTGGCCCAATACCCCATTTTACCCTAATATTTGAAAAATACCCTATCACCCTTTTTACAATTGTAAAATTATGTGCTTTTAATGAGAATCGAACCCATTTTACCCTAATATTTGAAAAATACCCTATCACCCTTTTTACAATTGTAAAATTATGTGCTTTTAATGAGAATCGAACCTAATACTTGTATGGAAAAGAACCTATACTTATATGGAAATGTTAACACCTTTGCCACTACACCACCTCAACTTTGTTTATAAATTGTTTGACGATTTATAAATAAGCGTATTCAAACACATATACAATAATTACCAAAAATAAAAATATTTTTAAAAAGAAATATTTGATAGTTTAAAAATTATTTTATAATAATTAAAAATTTAAAATATTTTAAATTTAAAGTTATTAACAATAGTATTGTTAATAATAATCACTTCAAACTAATTACATATAAAAAAATAAAATTATTATCTATGCAAATAATTTATTATTATTTTAATTTAAATATTATTATCATTATCAATGACTTCGAAAAATTATGATAATTTAGATCTATTTCTTAACAATTATTTAAAAATAATTTTATTATTATTGATAATAATAATAATAATTGTATATTTAAATTAAACTAATAATAATAAAATTATTTATGTAGATAAAATTTTATTTTTATATGCAATTAGTCTGAAAACTTATTATCTACATAAATAAATTTATTATTATTTTAATTTGAATATACAATGACTTCAAAAAATTATGATAATTTAGATTTATTTTTAGCAATGATTTAAAAATAATTTTATTGTTATTAATAACAATAATTATATATTCAAATTAAAATAATAATAAAATTATTTTCATAGATAAAAATTTTTTTTTTTTATATGTAATTAGTTTGAAGTGATTATTATTAGCAACAAAACTATTGTTAATAACTTTAAATTTGAAATATTTTAAAATTCTAATTATTATAAAATAATTTTTAAATTATTAAATATTTCATTTTAAAAGTATTTTTACTCTTGGTAATTATTATATATGTGGTTGAATATGCTTATTTATAAATAATCAAACAATTTTCTTGTGGCAAAGGTGTTGACATTTTTCATACAAGTCTTAGATTCGATTCCCATTAAAAGCACATAATTTTGCAATTGTAAAAATTAGTTATTGTTCAAACTGTTTGTTCGGTTTATGTTTAAAGTATTTAAATAATTGAAGGGCAAAATTGCTAAATTTTGTGCTTATTTTCCCATAATATTTGAAAAATACCCTTCAATTTTGCAATTGCAAAAAGTTGGTTACTGTTTAAACTGTCGGTTCGGTTTATGTAATTGAAGGGTAAAATAAAAAAACCATGAAAGTTAAAGGGGACAAGGGGTTGACAAGATATTTTTCAAATATTATGAGTAAATGAGGGTATTGAGGTAAAAAATAGGGGGATATCAGGTAATTTTTCACAAATCATATGTCCAAATGTGAAAGTTTGGTGTGAATATTAGGTTTAATTTAGTTATTAACAATAAGATGTTCAAGATATTAAGAAATTAAATATTTTATTAAACACAATATACCTTTAATAATTATATCATTATGTTAAGGGGTTATTTATAGGATTGGGCACGATTTGATTCGATCTGAATTTTTGAAAAATTGGATCGGATTCAAAAATTTTGAATTTCAAATTTTTTAGACCGGACTGAACCAAATAGGAAGAAAATTTTGGACTGGACCAGACGATTATATATTAGAACTGGATCAATCGTTTTGATTTTTGGGTTGATTCGGTTTTTGAATAAGTTTATTATTTTTTAAAAATTTCAGTGTATTAAACGATGTCATTTATATAAAAATTATTAAAAAATAATATTTTCAATCCGGTCTAAATTTTTTAGAATAAAACCGAAATTGGACCAAATTGTATAAAATACAGGACTGAACCTGTAAATTTCGGTCCAGTTTCGGTCCGATCCCGTTTTTTGCCCATCCCTAATTATTTGTTATAAATAAATTTATATTATATTTTTTAATTTTTTTGATATATATTTGTTTAAGACACGATTATTTGTTTAATTAATCGTGTCTTAAACGAATGATTATGCTTTTCATATCAAATATAGTTACGTCACGAATAATAATCGTGTTGATATAAATACAACACAATTATTATTCGTGTAATTCCAAATCTAAATTCATTTAATAACATCGAATTCATATAGTTTATTTTATTAATTTATTAATTTGTTATTTTATTAATTTTTAAGGACAAAAATGTTATTTTTTCATTATTGTTTTGTTTCATTTTTAATAAAACGATATTTACTTTTTTTTTTTTTAAATTATTGCACTTATATTTTTGTTGTCGAAAAAGACTCTTTTCTTTTACAGTGCTATAACTTGAATGCTTGTATTTTTAAAGATAAAAGGAAAAAAAGATATATAAATTATTATAATTTATCTATTAAATTAATTAGTTTTAATTGTTTCAAAATTACTTATTAATATCTTCTTTCAAAAATTCAATAAAATGCAACATATTAATTTAAGATACATTAATAAAGTAAACAATATCATTATTTTATAGTATATTAATTATACAATATTTATTAATACATTATAAATTTATTTATCTTGCGATATATTTTTATTGTTTTATTTATATTTTAGTTGTATATAAATATCTTTTACTTAAATTATAATTAATTAATAATATATCATTCTTTAAACACGGTTGTAATTTATTTAACTATATTTTATATAATTACTAATACATAATTAATATATATATATATATATATAAAGTCTTCTAAACCCTTTAAAAAAAAAATAGAGTCTTCCACACAAATTAATTTAGGTATGGATTCGAGCATTCATTAATACATTCTTAATTAAAACAAAAAATCTAGACATGCAATTAAACATTTACAATGCAGTTCGATATAATATTTTTTATTATTAAATACAATACTCAAAATTTAACTCATCAACAAAATTTCAATAATTAACAATCCATCTATTCAAAACTTCAACCTATAAAATATTGATGACAAGGGGTAGGTCATGAACTTGGCAAATAAATTTGTGTATACTTTTAAAGCATTTCAAAGACACGAAAGCATGATTATAAATATCTATTTAATTCAATAATATTAACTCCTATCACATGATATACAATTAAAGTTGTGTACAAAGCATCTTCAAAGTTCAATCATGAATAAGTATGTATACAATCTTGACTTGATTAGTCAATTAACAATAAAACAGTAATAAGCATAACAAAACAATATACTAATTGTATCATAATTAAAAAAAAAAATTGTATCCATAAATAATGAGCGAAAACATTTAATACAAATATACTTTCAAGTATAAATTTAATCAATAAAAATTTTCATTTATATTTCATATAGAATATTATTGGTTATAAACAATTATCAAATCATTTGTAAATAATTTAAAAGTTTTAGAAAAAGTTATAATTATTGTTAAGAACATTATTTCATGAAATAAGTATGATGCTTAAATAACAAGTCTCCGTAATCATTTTTCAAAAAGAACAAAGATATATTATATATAAATTTACTTACTTCAATTGTAACAAAATTTTGTGTCTTATTATGTTTAATCAAGATATCACCTATGCTCCAAGAATAACTAGCAAACAGGAATCTTTTCTCCAAGATAATTGAATAAAAGCAATAATATAAAGAAATATGTAAAAATTAGAAGTTGAAAGAAACAAACATAACGATGAAAAGGGAAATGCCAACTCTTTTTTATAATCAAAATTTAAGAAACAAAATTTAAAATGAATAAAATCTTAATTTTTTAATCCTTAATTGTTAAAATTTTTAACCTTATTCTAAAAAAAAAAAATCCAAAATCGAAAATTTTAAAGTTCAAATTTTAACATTTTCCAATCCTTTAACATGTATAAATAGGTGGTATTATATTTATCTCTATACTATTATCATAAGTTATTAGAAAACATATAAAATGATTATATCATTCTTATTTTTATTTTAATGGTTTATTTCAAAAATTATATATAATTAATATAGTCAAAACCGCTGGCCGTTAATTCTTATATCGTAAAATTAATAAATAATAAATATATCTTAATCTTAAAAATCAGAAATAAAATAAAATTGGAAACCCTAAATTAAACTAGTAGCAACAACAAACCCAAGGCCAAATTAGTTGAAACTTGGCTGAACACTACCCACTACCGAGGCTATTTCCCGTTAAATACAAACGTAACACATCTTCGTTATCAATACTAAGCACCTTGAACACAAACTCTTAATTCCAAACAAAATTTGCATTGTTCCTTGAAACTCAGGTAGTACAAGCTTTAGACAAGAAAAAGAAAGTAGTGATAAAAGAGCAAATGATATAAGGGTTTAGCGTAGAGATTTTCAACAGCCCTCCTGATTGCAACAGCTTGCTTATACGGGTTCTTCATGTTGTTCAGCCTCTCCTTAATTGCAACGTCTCTCTTTGTCGAATCTACTAAAATAAATCTTGGTAATATTAGCTTGAAATCTTTGTAACTTCCTCATATAAAAGAGTGCAGTGTTTTTTACTTTCTCAATTGATTGCAGGAAGATTTGCAAGGAAATGGTGAAGAAGGAGAGGGATCTGGGATAGGAGGATGAAGGAAATGAATTGTGAATAAATTTTCCACTGCTATACCTGATTATATATTCTTTATTAAGTTAACTTGCAATTGTTTCGATTATCCATTTACATTCTTTTATTGGTAATTCTAATTTAGATAGATTTTACATATTTTTTTAATATTTTTAATTACTTTAGTATCTTTATTAGATGATTCCAAACATATCTTTCTTAAATTTCAATAATATAAATTTGATTACAAACATAATTATTTTCTTTAAAAATAAATTTAAAAAAATTTCAAGGAATTTCTTTAATTTTTACACATAATTATTTTTTATTTAACAATAAGTTGGCACTTTAAAATATATATAAGTAATTATATTTATTAAATTTGAATTATTTGAAATTATAAAATTACTTTTATAAATAAATACAAAATTTTTAAAAATAAAGAGTATATTGACAAAAATCTTAAGTATCATAAAGATAATGTTAAAACTCAATAAGACAATAAAAATAAAAAATCTTATACATAATATGAATAATCATCTAAGTAATTCAAGTTTATAAAACGGAGAATGTTTGATATCTCCCTCGTTTTAGATTTAATATCCTATCACCCACTAATTTTTACTAATATCTCATCATTTTTGGCCTTTAAAATTTTTCAATTTTACCTTTTGGCAATCTAAACAAGATTGATTGAACTAGTGGTTTGAATCGATTGAGCCAATAGTGTCCTTCTCAAAGAATAATAAATACCTTAACCACTGCATCAAATGTATTCTTATAATATATATTTTAATCTTTCATAAATAACCCTTTTGAAAATAAAATATAACAATTTCTATTGTAATAAAAAATTATTTTTGTTAATATAAAAAATTTATAATTCAAAAATAATTATATAATCATTAAAATTCTAATATAATTTGAATTTAAATTATTATAATTAATTATAAATTCTAAAAATATTATCATTATTTGGATTTATTTTCTTAAATTTATTTCCTTTAACAATTATTTAAGAATAGTTTTTAAAAATTATTATCGCTAATAATGATTTCAAAATAATTTGTTTTATAAGAATTTATATTTACTTTTTTAATAATTAGTTAAAAATGGAATTATTTCAACAAAGAATTGAATATTTAGGAAGCATAATATCTGAAGAAGGTATAGAATTACAAGAACATATAAGACAAAAAAAAAAATAGATTTTGATGAAGAATTAAAAGACAAAAGACATTTACAATAATTCTAAGAAATAATAAATCAAATTAGAGAAAATGCACCTAATTTAGCTAAAAATTCAGAAATTATTAAATAAAAAACTTAAGAAAGATATGTTTGGAAATGGTTTAATGAAGATACAATAGTCATTAAAAATATTACAGAAATGTGTAAAAATATACCTAAATTAGAATTACAAATAAAAGAATGTAAACGGATAATGGAAACAGATGCAAGTGAGCTTAATTGGGGAGGAATAGTAAAATATAAACATTTAGACGATAATCAAGAATATATAGCTAGATATGGTAGTGGAACATTTAATCAAACAGAACAAAATTATCATATAAATGGAAAAAAAATTATTAGGTATAAGAAAATCAATATTTAAATTTGAATTACATTGTTAATACAAAATTCTTAATAAGGATAAGTATGATCCATGAACACTCTGAAATAACAGTACACAATCTAGGAGGGGGTGAATTGAGTTTTTAAATACAAATTACAACAAATTCGATTGTAATTCCAAACATCCGCAATACAACTTAAATACAATTATAAAATCTTAAGGAATAGAGAGAAGAACACAAGATTTATAATGGTTCAGCAATAACTTTACTTATATCCGCTCCTTCTAACTCCACTAGAAGTATTTACTAATAACAAATCTTGATTCCTACAAGACTTAACAATTACGACCTAGGGTTTTGGCTCTTAATAACCCTATACAAGAATAAGGAAAGAACACTTACAATATTAATCCCCTCAAGAATAGATTATGAAAATGAATGTTCTTCAAGATCTTAATGTGTAATGTATGAATTAGAGCTTAAAAGAATATATATGATGTTCTGTAATTTTAGGTTTTTTGACAAAAATAGCTTATTGAATGATATATAAAAGAAATGAACGCCCACTTTTATATTTTTCTCAAAACGTAACTGTTACAAACCAAAAATGTTCAAATTTCATGCGATTCGGTTGATCAGATGGCGTATTTGATCGACTGGGTGGTAAATTTGGTCGATCAGGTGTGCAACGAAACTTAAAAGTCACTTTGTCGCAAATTCGTTAGACTGAATTACATTTTTAGTCGATTGGATGAACAATACTTGATTCATGGAGAAAATTCGGTTTTTCACTTTAATGATTTTGCATTTAAGTCCCAAAGTATAAGTTCTAAAATTTTGCATTTAAGTCCAATTTTTCACTAAACATATGATATGCATAAAATGTTTTGAGCTCCTGATTAATGCATGACACATTTATGAAAACACAAGTCTAAGCAAATAAAATATATGTAGAATATTGTCTTTTTTGCTTGTCTCTTCATTTATTAAGCTTGAAACGTCCTTTTGGTTTCTTTAATTAGACAACATATTTTATAATCATTAAAGTTAGAGTTATGTGACACTAAAGTCAACACACTCTTGATTAATTAAGGAGATTAATCCAACTATTGCCCATATAAAATTAATAAGATGACAATTTGAATTATCAAATTATTCTTACGAAGTTATCCATAATTAAGGAACTAATAATGTTCTTGCAGATTACTTATCCAAAGATGGATAGAGATCATGAGACAAGTATTCAAAAGTTAGAGCAATTTATAAAATTAATTCATGAAAACTTCGTCTATTTGCATTATCAAGTTCATGGTATGCAAGGACATATGTTAAATGAATTTATACTTATAAAAAATACAGTTAATAATTTGATTGGTACACTTAATGAGTCACGTGGTCCCGTTAAAAGAGAAATATGTGATAAAAACACTCAATGGAACTTAAATGCCTCGTTAACTTATTAAAGGTTGAGTTTGACAAGATTCCCTCAGAAGGCGATTTTAGCCACTTAATAGTGTGGACAAAAATATTTACTACACAAGACAAAATGTGTTAGTTAGCTAGTATAAGACAGCCTATTCATCAATGAATTACAAATAACTTCATGAACAGTCCAACATTTTGGTCAATTTATGATAATGAAGATAGAAAATGTATGTGAATATTTTTCTCAAAAACTAGCTGTTACAAATCCAAAATGTTCAAATTTCATGCGATTCAGTGCATTAGGTGGCATATTCGGTCGATCGAGTGATAAATTTGGTCAACCGAGTGTGCAATAGAACTTAAAAACCACTCTTTGACAAATTCGATTGATTGGATTGCATTTTCGCTCAATTAGATGAACAATACCCGGTTCATGCAGAAAATCTAGTTGAACACAAAATTCAGTTCAAAATATCTGGTTTTCACTTTGATGATTTTGCATTTAAGTCCATTTTTCACAAAACATATGATATACATAAAATGTTTTGTGCTTTTGATTAATGCATGAGACACTTACAAAAACAGAAGCCTAAGCAAATAAAATATATGTAGAGTACCCTTTTTTTGGCTTGTGCCTTGTCTTTATGAATTAAACTTGGAACATCCTTTTGATTTCTTCGATTAGACAACTTATTTTGTGATAACCAAAATTAGAGTTCTATAACACTGAGGTCAACACACTATTGCTTAGCTAAGGAGATTAATCCAACTATTGCCCACAAAAAAATTAATAAGACAACAATTTCAATAATGAAATTATTCTTATGAAATTATCCATAATTAAGGAACTAATAATGTTCTTGCAGATTACTTATCCAAATATGGATAGAGATCATGAGACAAGTATTCACAAGTTAGAGCAATTTATAAAATTAATTCATGAAAACTTCGTGTATTTGCATTATCAAGTTCATGGTATGCAAGGACATATGTTAAATGAATTTATACTTATAAAAATACAGTTAATAATTTGATTGGTACACTTAATGAGTCACGTGGTCCCGTTAAAAGAGAAATATGTGATAAAAATACTCAATGGAACTTAAATGCCTCGTTAACTTATTAAAGGTTGAGTTTGACAAGATTCCCTTACAAGGCGATTTTAGCCACTTAATAATGTCGACAAAAACATTTACTACACAAGACAAAATGTGTTAGTTAGCTAATATAAGACAGCCTACTCATTTGTGAATTACAAATGACTTCATGAGCAATCCAACATTTTTGTCAATTCATTATAATGAAGATAGCATGCATGTGAATATTGTGCTAACAACGCATCAACAAACAATTATTGTGGGAAAGTGGAAATGAAGACACAATTGTCCATGTTCACGTACCGTGTTTCTACTTCAAACAATCTATTTAGATAAGATTTATCTTTGCAATTTAAATAAAAAATGACACCTGTCAAGTGGTTAGGGATGCCTCGCTACTATAAATAAGACTTTAAAATCACTTTAAAAACAAGAATGAAAAAATAACTGGAGCTAAAATTTCACAAAAAATACTTTCTCAAACCCTTACATATTTGTTTTCAGCTTTTAGTTCTTATTGCGAAAAACTTAAGGTACGAAATATTTTAGTTTTGTTATAAATATGAGTGAGCAAGTTTTACCCTTAGTAGGGCCGGGAAACTGGCTTTGCTAAGCAGAAAGCTTGATTTGAGAAATCTAAGTGTGGGAAAAAGGGGAAAAGAATGCCAAATCACGACGGACTCATTACCCACAGGGAAAATCAAGGATCAAGAAATATGCTTAGCATCCAGAAGTACCAGGTTCTACGTTTCAATTAATTGTTTTATTTTAAAAATATATTATCGTTATTTGTTATTTTATAATATTTTGTGAAGTCTTTAGTCCCTTTGATTTATCATCTTCAGAAAAATTAAAAGACTTAAATTTCAAAAATCGATTTATTAGAAGATAACCAAGAGAAAGAATCCTTTTTTGGATTTGAAAAACCAATTAGAAAACTTTTTGGAGAAAAATATAAATAGATCCATTAAATAGAGAAATAGGAGAAAAAGTCGATTTAGTTAACATATCTACATTTAGAGTGGAGTGAGCCTAAAATAATTACAAATAATAGAGGATGAATAACTTACCAAAAATAGAACCTAGAGTTTATAACTTTGAACCTAGAGAATTACCTAGTAATAGCTATTTGCCAATAGGAAGTACAACTTACGGAAAGTTTACCCCTTTCTTCTGTCTAGGTGAAGGAGGATTAGGTGAACATAAACAGCTTAATTGGACAAATTTATATTTAATTAACAAATTAGGAAACACTGTAGATGAACAAACTAGTGAAATAATAGACCAAATTAACCACCTAATAAAATTAGAATCAAATAAAGAAAAAATAGAAGAACTAATAAAGAAGTTACCAACACAAATACAAAGAATAATAACACAATATGATGACTTAAATATGAAGACCATAGCATTAAATGAACTAAGAAAAAGTCTAGAAACACAAATAACAGACATAAAATTAGAATTAAAAGAAATAAAATTCATGTTAAAAGAAATAAAAAGTGCATTACGATTAGGTTCAGGATAAAGGCAACAAGACTTACAATCAGAAGAAATGAGTGTATATTCTTAAAAGAAATATAAAATGAACATTTAAAACTACCAATGGGGAATAAAATACGTAAGAAAAGAATTAAGAATCATAAATAAAAATATAATGGAAATAAAACAAGAAACAAAGGAATTGATTGAAGACGAGGAAGACTCAGCTTTAGCAACCTAGGATTAGGAATACCTTTAAAAAGAAACATAAAGCAAAAACAATTAAAAATTACAAATCAAATTAATATGACAGATGAAATAGAAAATTTAAGGAAAAATTCATAACTAGTAGAAAAATTTAGTAACTTAAAATTAGAGGATGTTAATATGAATACATAACAAACACCATCTATGCTCATCATGACAAAGCCACAAAAGGAGATGGAGAATGGTTAAACTTAGATTGTGAATAAGAGCCTTATACCTAGCAATATTTACCAAAATATTAGTTTAACTAGACAAGTAAAATTTATAGAATCAACATTTATACGAGCAGTCGGCAATGCTGGAATGATAAATTAGAAGAACAAAAAGCAGAAATTAGAACTCCAGGAAGTAGACAAGGGATTTAAACGCAACAGCAACAATTAGTGAAATAAGGAGAGGAAAATGAATAAAGACTTAAAGTATATAATTACTTTAGTAAATTTGATTGTAAATCGGGATTCTACCAAATTATGTTAAAAGAACCCAGTAAAAAATTAGTAACATTTACCATATTAAAGAAACTAACAATGTTCTTGCAGATTACTTATTCAGAGATGGACAGAGATCATGAGACACGTATTCATGAGTTAGAGCAATCTATAAAATCAATTCATGAAAACTATGTTTCTCTGCATTATCAGGTTCATGGTATGCAAGGACATATGTTAAATGAATTCACATTTATGAAAAATACCATCAACAATTTGATTGGTACACTTAATGAGTCACGTGATCCCGTTAAAAGGGAAACATGTGACAAAAGCACTCAGTGCAACTTAAATGCCTCAGGCAACTTAAAAGTGCTGGCAGAAACATCTGCTACGCAAGCTCTAAAGCAAAAGGAAGTGACACCCACTTTAAAAGAGTCACCTACTCAAACTGAGTCATCTACTCAGAAGACACAAACCTATTCAAAAAATACACAAATTGAAAAACCTGTCGCACCACCTAAGGAAAAACCCACCGTAGAAAAAAGAGTTGATACCTATCTTTCATATGTCAAATACTTAATGACAAAGAAAACCACTGAAACGTGGATGGACATAAATTCACAAAAAAGACTTAACAAAGCAATAATTCATAAAGGAGCAGATCCCAGATTTGTTAGAGGACTGTTCGACAATGGACTTATTAACTGCATCTACCCAGATAAGGACTGTGAGGTAATAAAATTATTACCAAGGTCAGTTGTAGAAGCAGCCAAGACTTACTTTGGCATTACCAAGTCAGAACAGATCTACATCAGAATTTATGCAGCAGGACCGGAACCAGTTAATCAACATGAGTTATTTGATACGGTTCAAATAATCAAGATGGGAGTTACAAAAGGACCTATAACAGGAAAGCACGTAATTCAAGACTTGAACGAAGAAGAACAAGTTGATTTAATGAGTTATCATAGAGCCATGGGATTTAAAGCTATGTATAGTGAACTTAAAGAAATGATTGACAAGAAACAAATCTTATGGATCTATGATAGCGGAGATTCAGACCTACTTATCTACAGCCAAAGTAAAGTGGTCCAGTCACCATCAAGACAGAAGGTACTAGCCAGCTGGTATGACAACCTACTCAATTGTGAATTAAAAATGACTTCACAAGCAGCCCAACACTTTTGTCAACTTATGAGAATGGAGATAGCACATGCATGTGAATACTGTGCTGACAACGCTTCAACAGACAGCTATAGTGGAGAAACGGCTTTTATTCCCACTTAAAACATTCTATTTGGATAAGATTTATCTTTGTAATCTAGAAATTCAAATAAAAAAAAAAATGACATATGTAAAGTGGTGAGGGATGCCTCGCCACTATAAATAAGACCTTGTATTCACTCAGAAACCGAGAATGAAATAACCGGAGCTAAAATTCCACAAAAAATACTCTCTTAAATCCTTACGTTTATTTTAGTCTTCAGTTCTTATTGCAATACAAAATATTTTAGTTTTGTTATCAATACGAGTGAATAAGCTAGTATTACCCTTAATAAGCCCGAGAAACTGGCACTGCTAAGCAGAAAGTTTGATTTGAGAAATCAAGAGTGGGATAAAAGGGGAAAAGGGAATAGAATGCCAAAGCATTCACAGTGAAAGATCAGAGAGTACATATTATAGGAAATGTAATTAGGCGGTTCTCGGGATGACTGAAGTGTTGTGAGTCCCAATAACGAGGCTGATATGTTATCAACGGTTATCAATGGGATAGGAAGGCGTAAAAGGAGTACCCGGTCATACTTGGGTGAAAGGATTTTTTATCTTAACCATGAAGGCAGAAGCATGATGGACCCATTACCCACAAGAGAAATCAAGCATCAATAAATATGCTTAGAATCCAGAAGTATCAGGTTCTACGTCTCAATTAATTGTTTTATTTTAAAAAATTTTGTGAAAGCTTTCATGTTTTTGATTTATCTTCTTTGGAATAATAAGAAAATTGTTACAACATATCTTAAGTGCTGGTTTGGTTTGAGTTTTTATTAGTTAAAAAAGTCTTTTTAATATTAAAAGTCCCTTTTAATTTTTTTTATATTGTTTAGTTGTCATGAAATAAAGATTGTGATGAATTAAAAAAATTCAAAAAGCTCAACGGGAAGATGTCCAAAACTTTTTAAGCTTTTTTAAAATTTATATAATATCAAAAATACCCTATTATTATTTCTTACATTCCACCATACTCTTCAAGAAAAAAATAAAATTTTAATTGTCTTTTACGTTACAGTAGTTACAAATATCATTGACCACCATCCCTGTAATAAAGTTTACAAAGATCATTGACAACTATCTCTACAACAAAATTTACAAAGTTAGTTTATCTTTTATATGTAAATTAATAAATAATTTATTTGTTTTTATCGTCTTTATTTATTGAAAGTTAATTTGTATTAATTTTTACTTCAATTTTATAATTGATAAAAATTATTCATGAAGCATTGTTCTGTTATAACAATAAATTAATTTTATATATCCATAATTTTATTTATAATATTAAATTATATGAATGAATTTTGCGTAATCATGTTCCTTGCAGTATCTTGCATGTTTTTTCCTTCATCACTGGATGCCTCCTACTTGTGTTTCTTTTCGCTTTCTTTGCTGCGTTTTTCTTTTCCTATATTAGTTAGGAAAAATCAAAATTATAACATTAGTATCCTTAAGTATTAATAAATAATATTATTAGACGTACTATTAAAATCATATCATTTTATTCCTTAGTATTGTAAAACAAAAGGGACTAAATTGTTAATATTAAGACAGCTATGTTTAAATAATTATTTTTTAAATATATATGGACAAAAATGTATATCTTCTTAAGAACTTGTTTTTCTTTAATTTTGATATTCTATGTATTTTTAAACTAATTAAATAAATAATTTTGATATTCTATTGTCAAGTTAGGTCATATTTTTAGTTCTTTATTTTTTTATTGATATATATCCTTTTGTTTAGAATGGAAACTACTGTAGACGAAAATAAAAAAAGATTAATAGTAGAATGAAATGATGCATATCCTGATGCTTTTATCAAGATTTGTGTCCACGAAACATTGGCCGGAAATAGACCAAATGGTTACTTCAATAAGATTGGGTGGAAGAATGTTATCTTTAAATTTGTTGCTATAACTGGTAAAAATTACAACCATAAGCAATTGAAAAACATATGGGACTCCCTTAAGAGAGACTGGCAAGTTTGGAACAAATTATTGAGGAATGAAACTAGTATAGGTTTGGATCTCATGAAAGAAACAATTGATGTTAGCGATGAATGGTGGAATAAAAATTGAAGGTGCAATTTCAAACTTTAATTTATTTTATAGTATAATACAGAAACCATTATATTAGCAATCTAGACTAACTTTCAAAATATAATCTTTTTATGTTATTGTAGGAGATTCCAAAAGCATTGAATATCATTCAAAAGGATTGAAACATGTTGACCAACTAGATTTGTTGTTTAAAGATGTTGTTACAGGAGAAGGAGCATGGGCACCATCTATGGGTTTTGTACTAAACGATGGTGAATGTGGATCATCTAAGGAACGAGATTATGATGATAATAATATTAATGGTCAAGAGAAGAACTTCAATAAGGATTTGGATAATTTTGATGGGCTTGAGAATATTAACATTGACACAAACAATAATACTCCTTTTGGTACCTACATAAGATAATGTAAAGAAAAGGAAAAAAGGAGTTCAAGCGAGAGATGGAGTTGCAGTTAAATTATTTAGACAATTGGATTGCTTATGTGATGTTGTAGAAAATAGGCCATCTATGTCTACAATAAAAGATGAGTTCAGTTGTAGTATTGCAGAAGTAATGGATATGTTGCGAAACATGGCGGATATTGCGAGAGAAAGTAGCTTTTTATGTTGGCCACTAAACTTTTTCTTAAAAAGGAAAATAGGGAGATGTTTATTGAACTTAGAGACCATGATCTTTGAATTAAATGTTTAAAGCAAGTGCAATAGGTTTTTACTTTCATGTTATGTTATCATATAACTATTATTTTACTTTAGTTTATTTTGTTTTTTCTTTTAATGAAAGATTATTGTTGGAATGATATCAATATACATTTATTTTATTTGGTTTTTCATTTATCTTGTAGTAATTATAAATTTTGTGTAGTTTTTCATTTATGTTGTAGTATTTATAAATTTTATATACTTTTTTTCAACCAATAATAATCTTTACCATATGTTTACTTTTTTACAAATATGGAATATTCTGAAAGTGATGATGATAATGAGTATAGTTATACTGATAAAAGTGATGATGAATATGAGTTATTGAAAATTATACAAACTGGAGTTGTCTTATATGTAAATCATTTTATTAAGTATAATTTGAAGGCACCATGTTGAACTTCATCTCATACAGGTTATTCATTTGTAATAGAAGTGCTAAATGGTCATGAAGATAGATGGCACCAACAATTTAGGATGGAAAAACATGTATTTATGAAGTTATATGACGTATTGAGTAATTCATATAGCCTTCGAAAGGGTAAAGATGTGTCCATAATTGAGTCAGTAGTTATGTTTTTATTACATTAGGTCATGCATTTGGGAATGGAATGGTTCAAGAAAGATTTCAACATTCAAGTGAAATTATATCTAGGTGGTTTGGAATTGTGTTAGATGCTGTTTATCATATGGGTGTTGATTTTTTGAAACTGTTTGACCCACAATTTAAAAGAATTCCACAAAAAGATTAGGGATGATGATCGATATTGGCCATATTTTAAAGATTGCATTGGAGCAATTGATGGAACACATATACCAGTTGTCGTGCCCACATCAAAGCAAAATCCATATATAGGAAGAAAAGAGATTCTTACTCAAAATGTGATGGGTGTGTGTAATTTTAACATGTGTTTTACATTTGCATGGGTTGGATAGGAAGGTATCCTTCATGATACACGTATCTTTTTAGAGGCCTTACATAAGAAAAATTTTTGTTTTCCTCATCCACCATCAAGTTAGTCATATTGTACAGTTAATCATTAATATTAGATTTGAACGTGAATATTTATTTATTTTTTTTTTATCTTCAATGTTTTTTTATAGGTAAGTATTATTTAGTAGATGTCGGATATCCTCACATGAAAGGTCATTTAGGGCCTTATAAAGGTGAGCGATATCATCTTTCAGATTTTCAACGTGGAAGCTAGTCGAGAGGAAAAAAGGAAATATTTAATCATGCACTTTTTTCTTTGAGATGCACAATTGAGAGGACATTTGGTGTTTGGAAAAATAGATGGAAACTTTTACATCAAATGCCTAACTTTCCTTTTAGTAAGCAAGTGAAGATTGTGTTTCCTTCAATGGTTCTTCATAATTTCATAAAAAATCATGCAAAAAAGGATCAAGAATTTCAACCTTATGATAATGATGAAGAATTACTCCCGACCAGTGTAGGAGAGAATGAAAGGGAAGAGATTAATGAAGAATCAAATGCAAGTTTGCTTACTAAACGTGAAATGGATCAAGAACGTGATCAAATTGCTATTCTTCTTATGCATCGTTGATATTTGAATCTTTTAGTTTCTTTTATGAATTTTAAATTGTTTTGCTTTTGAATTTTGAAGTTTGTTACTTTTCTACTTAGTGAATGAATGAATTAATGCTATTATTATTAAAAAATTCAATTTATATTTATTTTATAATTATTAAATAAATTTTATAACATACCTTTTTTAGTAATTTAATTAAATAAAAACACTTTTAAAATTGTGTAACCAAATGATTGAATTTTACAAAAGGGCTTTTTTAATTAGCAACCAAACAAGCAAAATTTTTTTCTCAAAAGCTCTACTTGAAAAAGTTCTATTTATAAAAACTCTACTTATAAAAACTTTACTTGAAAAGTCAAACCAAATGGACCCTAAAGATATAACAAAAATGAATTTATTAGAGGATAGCCTAGAGAAGGAAGCCTTTTTTGGATTTCAAAAACCAAATTACAATTATAAAACTTTCCGGAGAAAAATATATAAAGATCCATTAAATAGAGAAATAGGAACAAACGTTGATTTAGTTAACAAATTATTAATAGATTTATCTGTAGAAATCAAGAACTATAATACAAACATTTATATATTTAGAGTGGACTGAACCTAAAATAATTACAATAATAGAGGATGAATAACTTACCAAAAATAGAACCTAGGATTTATGATTTTCGACGTAGAATTACCTAGTAATAGCCATTCGCTAGTAGCAAGTTCACTCTATGGAAAGTTTGTACCTTTTCTTCTCACTGCTAATGTTGTTGAACTCTCTTCAATGAACATGGCTTCTTCTCCAAAAGAAATTCAAGTTCTTCTCGCAAAGAACAAAACCAAATTGTCTTCACAATACTTAAAAAATAATCTAAATCCTTAAGTTTATCATAACAGAAATCACAAATAAATAATTCTCACTAAATTGTTCACAATTAATAATTGCGTAAAACACGCGTTTATCATTCACTTTTAAACTTAATTTATTTGTTTAATCCTTAAGTCTCATTGGTGTTTGATATATTTTGATTGTATTGTATAGAAAATGAAAAAATTAACCATCAAAAGTGAATTCAGTTCGAAAAAGAAGATGTTTGAGGACCAAATCGCAAAAAATCAAGGACTAAAATGCAAAATAGTTGGGGACTAAAATGCAAAGCTATAGGGGCCTAATTGCAAGAAATTCAAAACCTAGAGAGGAGTTGTGCATGGCGTGGCCGCACTGCCAGGTGGTGCGACGGCACCATGCATTCTACGCATAGGCAGAATGCGTGGCACAATAGTGCCATTAAGTAGCGTGGTCACGCTATCCCTGTTGATTATATTGCTCTATTGCGCCTTTTGAGTGCTCCTGCACTCAATGGGTTTGTTTGAATGTCTTTTTGCCTAAATCTCAGCTCTCGGATGAGTTTTGGATAGCTTAATTTGGGAAAATCTAGAGTTATTTATTTTGGAGGTTCGGGGAAGAAAGAGCAACTTTTGGAAAGGGAAAAGCTTGCAAGAAAAGGAAGGTGAAAATAGAGAGAAGTTAGAGAGAGTTGTTTGAGAAGAAAGCAAGAGAAGATTGAGAAGAAAGAGCTCTCCAACTTAGGTTATCTTTAACTCTTATCTTATTTATTGTATTAAATTTAACATTTGTGAATATTTGAATATATTGAGGATGATTAAAATTAAGAACGTTGATTGCAAACCCATTTTATGAGTTGCTAAATTTAATCCCTAGGACAATGGTTTAATCTTTTGATAATATCATGTTTTGGTTGTTGTGTTATTTTTGATTAATATGCTTTGTTGCATGTTTATCAAGAACTTAATGTGACTAATTAACTTGCCATTGATTAATTAATTTATAGACCAACAAGTATTAAGAAATATTTGTTGTATTTAGATCAGTTGATAAACACCACAAATTGCATATTGAACAGAGATGTATCGATGTGGTTTATGTAGTAATTTCAATGATTATTATTGTTCGTAATGCATTTCCATTTATTTTGTGCTAACATAAAGATATAGTAAGCACATAAACGAGGAATAGATTTAATTGATCTCGAGAAAGACAGTTGAATAGGTTAGAATAATAAACTAGCAACATAAGGATTAATCAGGATAATACAACTTGAAGAATTAGGTGTAAGTAAATTGAGTTAAATCAATAGTCCTAGATATTACTCTCATTGAAATTCCCCTTTTTGATTGTGTGTATTAGATTGTAGCTATTTGAGTTTCTTTTAATTTTTCATATCACATCATTTTCAGTTCTTTAAATAAATTGAAGAAAAACTATCTTCGATAATTAATCGGTTATTACTACTCATAGGAATGATACTCTACTTACTTTATCTTAGTTGTTTGGAAAAATGTATACTTGTGTTCATCAAATTCCGTAACAAATTTTTGGCGCCGTTGCCGGGGAGTATTAAGTCCTTTTAATATCGATTTGGGTTAATCTTAAATTTAATTTGAAGTTTATTTCTGTTCTTCTAATAGGTGTGTCTTTGGTGTATTAGAAAAGTAGGAAGTAGTGTTTTATTGCCTTTTGATTTTGAAATTGAGAGAACTTGTGGAAGGAATAGAAAGGAGAAGAGACGAGCTTCAAGGCAACCATAAACTCATACCATGGAACCAAATCTTGGAGAAAATGTTGGGGCTAAAGATCTATAAGCTTTAAGGGAATATGCTATTCCAACAATTAAGGGGGCTGAACCAGCATAAGGAGACTAGCCATCAAGCTAATAACTTTGAAATCAAACCAGCCATCATTCAGATAATCAAACCCCATTTTAGTTTATTAGGTTGGCAAATGAAAATCCAAATGCCTATATTGCAAATTTCCTAGAGATTTGTGATACCTTTAGAATAACGGTGTGTTAAATGATGTGGTGAAGTTAAGGCTATTTCCTTTTTCACTAAGGGACAAAGTAAAGTGCTGGTTGAGTTCACTTTCTCTTGGAGCCATCACCACTTGGGATGATTTGACTCAAAAATTTTTGGTAAAGTTTTTCCCTTCGGCGAAGACGGCAAAGTTAAGGAATGATATTATTACCTTTTCCCAACATAACGTGGAGTCGTTATATGAGGCATAAGAAAGGTACAAGGATATGATGCAAAGATGCCCACATTATAGCTTTCCTAAATGGTTTTAAGTTCAGATATTTTACAATAGTTTGGGGGGTTCAAATAGAACCCATGTAGATGTAATAGTAAGAGGTGTATTAATGAGAAAAACTATTAATGAGGCTTATTATTTATTGGAGGAGATGGCAGTCAATGCATACCAATGGTTAACTAAGCGTTTGACAATGAAGAAAGCCTTTGGAATTAATGAGGTTGAAAACTTTACTGCACTTACAACTAATGCCATTCATATTCTACCTATGATTCATGAGCTATGTAATGGTAATCATCCTAGCATCGAATGCCAAGTTGGTAATCCTTGTGCACTTTCATCTTTATAACAAGTTCAATACATTGGAAATTATAATCAGCAGCAAAACAATCCATTTTCCAACACTTATAACTAAGAATGGCAAAATCATCCTAATTTATTTTGGAAAACCAATCAAAATTTCACGTAACTACCTCCTAAATTTCAATCTTAAGGAAATAAAGTGAAATTAGAAGATGCCCTTGCACAACTTACCATGAACACTTACAAGTTCACGATGAAGGCCGAAACTATATTGCAAAATCAAGCAGCATCCATTCAAAATCTTGAGGTACAAGTAAGTCGAATGGCAAAGTTATTGATAGAGAGGCAATAAAGCTCTTTGCTATGCAGTACGGAGACAACTTCAAAGGAGCAACTGAAGTCACTCTTCAGAGTTACAAACAATTGATGGAGCCAAAAACCAATTTAGAAGAGACACTATAAGTGAAAGAAGTTAGTGCACCATCTATAAAGGACAAGGATTATGATGAGCAAATTGAAAACACTGTCAAAACATCTAAGGTGGCAAGTCTTTTAATGTTACAACCAAAAGCATCAAGCCTTCCCAAGAAATATATGTGACCTCCACTATATGTGTCACTAATACCCTTTCTTTAAAGGTTAGCAAAACCAAAGAAAGATCTTCAAACTAATATAATCTTAGAACAATTCAAAAAGATGTCAATCAACATCCTTTTCCTAGATGCAATTCAACAAATTTTGTCTTATGCTAAGTTTCTTAAAACTTAGTAACCAACAAAAGATAATTCAAAGAGCATGAGAAGGTGATGTTAAATGAAGAATGTAGTGCAATTTTGCAAAACAAGTTGTTTTCAAAATTGAAGGATTCAGGGAATTTCACCATCCCTTGCACCATTGGAAGTTTTATTTTGAAAAAGCATTATATGATTTGGGTGCAAGCATTAACTTAATGTTTTTCTTTATTTTCAAGAAATGAGGGCTTGGTGAAGTTAAAACTATAACTGTTTCACTTCAATCAGCAGATAGATCAATCAAGCATTAAGAGAAATGTGGAGGATGTACTAGTTAAGGTTGACAAATCTATATTTCTGGTTGATTTCATTGTGTTGGATATGGAAGAAAACCATGAGATTCCTCTCATTCTTATTGGGCCTTTCTTAGTCACTTGTGGAGTTGTGATTGATATTAAACGTGGTGGGTTAACACTAAGGGTGAACGATGAAAAGGTTAAGTTTAGTATGTTTCATGACATGAAATCTTCAAATGAGCCAAGAACTAGCTATAGGTTAGATGCCATCGACAGTTGTTTAATAGATGTTTATAAACATAAGATGGAGGAGTCTTATAATAAGGTTTACAAGAATGCTAAAATTTACAAGAAGACAAGAGAGTGATATGATAGAATGGTTCTTGGGAGACATTTTACACCGGATCATCGTGTTTTATTGTTCAACTGGAGATCAAAGTTGCTTCTGGGCAAACTTAAGTGAAGATGGTTGGGTTCGTTTGTGATTTAGAAAGTACTTCCCTTTGGTGTGTTAAAATGAAAGATAAACATAAATATATTTTTTGAGTGAACGGCCAATGTTTAAAGTAGTACTATAGAGAAGAGGAAAAGAATGAGGTGAAAATTCCTCCTAAAGATCCTATTTGATTGAGGAAGAACTTAGTTCGACTGAAGACGTTAAACTTAGCATTTCTTACGAGGCAACCTAAGTTTTATATTTTGTATTTTGTTTAAATTTTTTTTTAGTTATTGTGTTTTCATTTGCTTAATATTTAATTAAGTTTTTGTATGTATTTTGCAAGTGGAGAATTCTCAAAAGTTAAATAGAAACTTAAGGAAGCGAAGGAAAAGATGTTAGGTAAGAAAAAATGCCGCAAACTAGGTGTGGGCAACACCTATGGTGTGCTCGCACAAGCGCCTAGCAGCATAGAGCGAGCCCGGGCAGAACACCAAGCATTCTCGCGCGCCTCCCTTCTTCTTGTCTTTTCCCCCCTTTTTTCCTTTCTTTTTGGCTTGTCTTTCTTTGCTCCTAAATTAGCTTTCTCTTTCTTTTTCAAACTCACATTCATTATTACAATTCAAAGGCTATTTGCTCATTCACGACCCTCTTAATCAAATACACTTCAAAATTTTTAAAATCACTCAAAACAAATCCTTACCAATTTAGGCATTTAAATTCCACAATTTCCCCAACATTGTAAGAACTTGGAAAATTGTGGAGAAAGTAAGGATATCAACTCTAATCTTAAATTTCACACCAAATTCAAGTAAGTTTTCACTTGATTTCAACTTTATTCTTTGAATTTAAATTATGGTGAGAAGTTGAAATCATGCAATTTTGGTGAAACATATGAGAGTGTTGAGTTATTGATTTTGGTGGACTTTGTAATGGCTGTTGTAGAGGGAGTGTTAATACAGAAGTATTGTGTTTTTGAGACAATTTTTTAGGGGGTGAAAATTGAAGGATTGAATTTGAAATTGGGTGGGTTAACAAAAGTGCACGCCAAGTATTTGACAAAATGTTTGAGTGAGTTTTAGCGTAAAAATCTTAAGTTTGATCATTGAGAAATACTTAGAGAGTATTTTAAAGAGTGAAAGAAAGGTAGTACAAGTCGTTTAAAGTGCAAGATAGAGGGTAGGAAAAGTGTGCATTCCAAGTGTTCGGTGAATTGTCGCAAAGAGATTTTCAAGTGATAATAGCATCGAATTTGCTTCATATCTATAAAGCCTCAACCTTAATGCAAAACTTCCACCACTTTTATAATTTTTGCCTCAGCAAGGAGATAAGAAAGGCAATGCACAATGAGAGGCAAGATTGTTGGATCTTTCCTCCCAAATATGATTCCCTTGCTTTGCTTTTGAGTGTGTTAAGCTTAAACATTAGGGATAATGTTTAGATTCAGTGTAAGGGAGGGAATGTTATTATGGAAGTGCTTTGTAGGGAAATGCTTTGTAGAATGTGTTAATCATGCCACCAAATACACACACACACACACACATACACATATATAAAATTCGGTTCAAGTTTTAATTGTCATGTTTTAGGAATTTTTTTTAGTTTGCATGTTTGTTATAATGTTTTTGCTTGCCTACAAGTCTTTTCTTTTCTTGGCTCACATAATTGCAAATCCTTGTTCTTTTAAGATTGGTCTTATTTTGATGAACTTGCTTTTGTCTTAGTTGAATGGAAGGTTAATGATATTATTGTAATTGTGAATACTTAAATTGTGAAAAATGATAAATGGTGTCTTAAGTCCTTATGTTTGATTTGTCAACAAATTTATTTTATTAAAGGAGTCCCCTAAAATCTTTGAGCACGGGTCACAATTGCTTATTGTTTGGAAATTTAGAAAAAGTTTATGTGATTTAATAAGGATGTTGAGCCTTAATGAACTCTAGAACTTAGTTAATGGTCACTTGAAATGAATCATTAAGAGATACTTCATTAGGGAAATTAATTAGGCCATTCTTGATAAATTTAAGCCTTTCGAGCTAACCTAAAGATAATCAATTCTTAGTTCAACCCTTTTAAACCTAAATTTTCTTTTGTTATGCCCCCATAACAGTAAAAATAAACCAAAATTCTTGACTGATTGTTTTAGCACCTTAAGAGCTTCTATCCTTTTTAAGGCTATTAAATTAAGAAAGGTTGGATAGAGTACGAAAAGTAATCTATTACCTTACTGAGTAATCGGGTCTCACTCCTATATAAGTGTAGAGAACTCGTATTAAAAGGTAAGAGTAAGGCTAAAAAAAAAACCCTAAATTATTAATGAATAACCAAGTCTCACACTTAGGTAAGCATAGATAACTCACATCAAAATGTAAGAATAGGGCAAAGTTAAAAAAAATAGTGTAAATAAAAAAGTGTGAGGTGTGCATATTCTTTGCACATAAAAGATGATTGAATAGAAAATTGAGAGGTGAGCAAAGAAAAGAAGCATTGGATCGAAGAAAAAGTTTTAGGAGGATTAAGGCAATTAGGGTGTTGGAACTTCACTTAAAGGATCTAAAATCGCCTATCTTAACCTTGGCCTGTCATTATAAGCCGTATAAGTTCTAAGGATCTTTAATGTAATGTCTTAATCTATTAATAGAGAGTGACTTGAAGACTAAGTGTATGGAGTTCTCTAAGTGTTCAAATTGAGCTTAATTGAAAGACAATCAAGCATAAGTGGCAATTCACACACGCACAAGGAACTCTTAAGTAAAATGATTTTTGTTCTTCAAGTTAGATTATGGGACAATTGACTGCATTTTGAAAGTTTCCTTAATTTAAGTATAACACTTGATCTGTGATGCTTTATATTGCTATGACAAAAGGCTTGCTCAATAGTTAATTAATATCAATTGTGAAAATTTCTTTGTATTAGATAATTTTCCCCTGTCTCTTTTTCATATTAGTTTAATTTGCTTGAGGACAAGCAAACATTCAAGTGTGGAGATATTTGATAAGTGTGTAAAACACGCGCTTATTATTCATTCTTATACTTGATTTATTTGTTTAATCCTCAAGTTTCATTAGTATTTGATATGTTTTAGTTACATTGTACAGAAAATAAGAAAATTAGCCATCTAAAATGAATTCGACTTGAAAAAGAAGATGTTCCAGGACCAAATCGTAGGAAAATTAAGGATTAAAATGCAAAACAGTCAGGGACTAAAATGCAAAGCAATAGGGACCTAATTGCATGAAATTCAAAACTTAGAGAGGATCTACGTATGGCACGGTCGCGCCACTAAGTGGTGGAACGGTGCGATGCATTTGCCCATAGGCAGAATGTGTGTTGCGACCACGCCATTAAGCAGCGCGATTGCGCCATCCTTATTAACTACATTGCATTAACATGCTGTTTGACTGCTCCCGCACTCGATGGTTTGTTTAGATGTCTTTTTGGGCTAAATCTTAGGCCTGGGATGAGTTTTGGATGGCTTGATTTGGAAAAATATAGAGTTATCTATTTTGGAGTTTTGGGGAAGAAGGAGCCACTTTTGGAAAGGGCAAAGCTTGGAAGAAAAGGAAAGTGGAGTTAAAGAGAAGATAGAGAGAGTTGTTCAGGAAGAAAGCAAGAGAAGATTGGGAAGAAAGAGCTCTCCAACTTAGTTTATCTCTATACTCTTATCTTATTTATTATGTTAAACTTAGCATTTGTGAATATTTGAATATGTAGAGGATGATTGAACTTGAGAACGTTGATTGTGAACCTATTTTTATGAGTTGCTAAATTTAATATCTAGGGCAATAGTTTAATCTTTTGAAAACATCATATTCTGATTGTTGTGTTATTTTTTATTAATATATTATGTTGCGTGTTTATCAAGAACTTGATACAATTAATTAACTGATTGTTGATTAATTTATTTATTGACCAATGAGTATTGAAAAATATTTGTTATGTCTAGATCAGTTGATAAACACCACAAATTGCATATTGAACAGAGATATATCAATGTAGTTTGTGTAGAAATTTCAATAATTATTATTGTTTGTAATGTATTTTAGTTTATTTTGTATTTACATGGAAATATAATAAGCATATAATAGGTTAGAATAATCAACTAGCAACATAGAGATTAATCGGGACAATACAACTTGACGAACTAGGTATAAGTAAATTGAGTTAAATCATTAGCCCTACATATTATTCTCATTAAAATTTTCCTTTTTGATTGTGTTTATTAGATTGTAGTTATTTGAGTTTTTTTTAATTTTTTGTATCACATCATTTTTGGTTCTTCAAATAAATTTAAGAAAAACTATCTTCGATAATTAATCAGCTATTACTCCCCATGGGAATGATACTCTACTCACCCTATATTAGTTATTTGCAGCAACATATACTTGCAATCATCAAATTCCACAACAACAATCAAAGCATGAGAAAAAAAAAAATGAACAAGTTAGAAAACAAAAATCATGTGTATGGATGAACTCTCTTTGGATTGCTTTTTCACGTAATGGCGGCTCTCTAAAATTATGAAAAATAAGTGTTTATTTATATGAAAATCATAAAACTAGTCCAAAGAGGATTTTTATTTCTTTACGTCTTAAAGGAATTAAATCTCCTAAACTTCTTGTTTCCAAAAGCTTTTCTTTTCTTTGAGTTGTAGAATTGCAAATCTACGTTTCCTAATTAGATTTTCACAATTAATTAATTCTAAAATAACTAGTAAACTAAATACTTAGAGTTTAATTAAAACAATAACAATTTTCGGAATTAAAAAATTCTTCAAATATATTTAATTGCCATATAATGCCAACAAAAGTCCTAACAATCTCCCCCTGTGGTATTGTTTGGCAAAATATCTCCATGTTGGCAAGATCAACTCAAAAAATGAAGTATGTCCTATAATCACACATTGAAACAAGAAAAACACAAAATTCGAGCATATCAAGGTATCACTTAATTATATATTAGCATTCGTAATCCATTAAAAAAAAAAAACACAACAAAGAAATGCTAAACAAATTAGAAACTCCCCCTTAATCGATTCTCCCTTTTAATAAATAATCACTAAGGCATCAATTATCTTCCAAAATATAATTGCACATCAAAGTACAAAATCAACAATTTATCAAGACGCACAATCAGAATTTTACTCCCTCTAAAAGGAAATAAACAAATAACAATAACTCCCCCTAAAACGAAAGTACTACCAAAAATACTCAACATGCTATTACTCCCCCTTTTTGCCAAAGAAAGCAAAGGCAGCCAAGCCCACAACAGAAAAAAATTAAGGAGAAAAACAATAACAATGGTCAGGGAACGTCAATTTGATACGATAAATATCAGTGAAACCCCTTCTATTGAACTGGTTAATGTCATTAAGCACCCTGAGAGCATGAAAGAATAGACTATTCTAAAAGCAAATCCTCTTAATAGGGGTAACAAATTTTGACCCAACCCATAAACATGACACGAATTTGACACAAATTTTGGATTTGAGATGAGATAAGTCAACACATTCTGCATTCTACATATAATGCAATATAAAATATAATAAACATGATCTGCATATCATGTAACATATAATGTAATTTTAATAAAAGGTAGCATGTTCTGCATATTACCACATATATATATATTAATAATAATAATAAACATGTTCCACATATATGTGTATGTGTATGTGTATTCATTGTGGATTTGTGGTGAATATTCTTGATTGTGTTTATATGCTACAAGATTTAGTGAATATTTATAAACTATTATTTTTATTTTTAATATAAATTCTTATTGGGTTAATTTTTTTTAAAACATTGTAGGAGTTCGATAATTTTGAAAGTATGGACATAAATGCTTATACCCAAAAGGCACAAGTGGAGTTATATTTAGATGAACCATGTGTTGCATGAACTATTGAGTTGGATATTTTATTATTTTGGAAATGCAATCTATTTCGTTATCCTCAAGTCTCTTCAATGGTTGGGTACATATTAACTATTCCTATTCAACAGTTGCATCTGAATTGGCATTTAGTGTTAGTGTTCGAGTTCTTGATCAATTTTGGAGTGCCCTTAAGCCGAAGACAGTAGAGGTGGTAATTTGCTAAAGAGATTGGCTCTATGAAGAGAATGGTAATCTTTGTGATGTTGTTCATGATCTTAGAATTTATTTTTTTATTTTTTACTTTTAATGTTTTTAATTTAACAAACTTTTCATTATTTTTATTCTTAATATTTATAATTTTTTTAGTTGATATAACAAATTCTTGTGTAAAATTGGAGGATCTCGCTGAGAATACAATTAATTTGTCAATCATAGCACTCCTATTGCTTCATTATTAGAAAGTGTTACTTCAATAATTGATAGGTTTGATCATTGATTACATAATACTTTTTACTACCTTAAATTTATTTTTTTGCCAAACTTATTATTTTCAAGTATTTTGGCTACGATTATTAGTGCTCTCCAGGTTCTCTTCAACTCATTCTCTTCAACTCATTTGAAATGGTGACAAAGTGTAATGTTGTAGTATTTTAAATTAATCTTAATGGTTTTTTTTTTTTACTTTGATATAATAAATGATAGATTATTTTATTTTGATGTTTTTAGGATGATTATTTTATTTTGATGGTTTTTAGGCTTCTTGGTGCATTGCTTGAAATGTGTTTTGTTGATTTATGTATTATTTTATTTTTTGGATGGGAAGTATACTATTTTTTTTATTATTTTAATGGATAAAATTATAATTAAAAGAGTAATTTTTACAACTTATTAGTGTAAATGTGTAAACAGGTCAATAAATCACATGAACGAGTAAATAGATAAACAAGTCATATAAATAAATAAAAAGATAATATTAATTTGAAAATCTGATTAACTGATTAATAAACGGGTCAAGTCATGTCATATTATTTAACTTGACAACCCGATTAAAAAAAAAGTAAACGAATCGTGTCATGTCACTTGTTTATAAAAAAATCGTGTTTGTATTGAAAACTTCTAAATATTGAAAACTTATAACATAATTAATAATTGACTCATGTTTGAAATAAATATTTTTGACACAATTAATTATTTGACATGACACAAACCCAATTACACAAATTGCCACCCGTACCTCTTAGTATGAAATATCATTAAACACCCTATATAAAAATATTATAGAGTACCCTTGTAAAAATAATGATACTATTAAAAATCAAAAGATGTTAAAAAGCTGGCAGAATAACACCCACTGGGCCACGAGATTTAATTTAAAAGTTCTGATTAGCCCAAATATTCACACACATTTGCAACCAGACCCGTAAGCACCAATTATTAGCAATTATACTTTGAGCATAAAATATGCAAAATCATTCAAAATACCCAGAAATTAGATTTCGAAATCACGTTATGGCCCAAATTTGGAAACATGTTGCATTTTAGTCCAAAAATCACAAAAACAATTTAATTCATGTCAACATGATTTTCTAAATTTTTCTTTACTTCATCATGCATGAATAATCGATATTTAAGAATTTAGTATCTTTACACCATAAGAAAGAATAAATAAAATCATGAATCTTGTGTGTATGTGCAATGATTAACTCACAATTTTTCCTCAATTTCATTGATATCAACAATTTAGAATTAAAACAATAGAGAGCGAGTCAAACTAATCTTATCATCTTATCTCAAAATTTTCATATTATTCGCATGCATATGTGTGTACAATGATTAGCAGTATATGTTTGTTTCTTGCTACTGCATTCTTGTCTTTTTTTTTAATTTTTTATTCTTTTATGTCCAAAGTGATTAGCTTTCATGCTATCATTGAGGTAGCCTTCTTCTTATGGTAGATCATCCTCCACATATTGGTGAAACATAGGCCCAAATTATTCAAGGATAGCTTCACACAAAAATATAGGTAGCTTTTTCTGACTATAGAGCATGCACAATTTTTTGGAGATAAGAATCAATGCAAACAGTCATAGCTCAATTTAATATTTTTTCCAAAATTGCAGCCATCTGAAAAACTGAATTAAAATCAAGAATTAATCATGAAAGTGCATAAAAATCCATTCAAGATATATCCATTCTAGATCATGGTACAAAGTATTTCAAGCTCAAAAAATGATATTCTCATACGAAGAAAAAAAAATTTAGATAATCACAAGTACCATGACACACACAAACACACACACACACACACACACACACATCAAACACAACATGATTTACATGACACCCATATCCAAAGATATATCGGTGACAAAACTATTAACTTCTAATTTCTTCACCCATATCTTTCTAAGTCTTGGAAAAGTTTTAGATTTTGAATTCATGTTATTTCCTAAGAACTTTAGAAATTTAAAACAACTTGGATGAATGTGGCCTTTAATGTTGCAAAAATGACAAGTAAGAACAAACCTCTTTGTATTACCTTTTGAATCATGAGGATGTGCATTGGGAGGATGTGTATTGGAAACATTACATTGGGATAAATTTGGCTAAACAAGCTCGATATGTGATGCTTTTACGAACATGGTTTTAGCACTTGACGATTTTTCATTTTGGAAGCCAAATCCTTCATGATTACAACCGTGCTTACTAGTGTCAAAATATGATCTAGTTTAGATGTACTTGAGTTAATCATCTTCAAGAATTTCTGAGTATAATCCAGTCACATTGTAGCTCACTTATTCTTCTATCACTCTCAGCAATATTCATTTCTAGATTGTTCATAACTCGCCTTGCTTCGAATCGTTCACTTATGAGACTATTTATTTGTTTTGGCAAGGTTTTGTTGAGATTACATACTTCTAACCATTTGTTAGACATTAATTCATAAGAAGCATGTATAGTATCCATGTCTAACTCCCTTGCATTAGAACTTACCTCAGAAGCTGATTCATAGTGACCGAGAACAATGTCACTCGTTTTTGCAGTTTTGTTGCAACAAAAATCTATTGCTTCTATCGCAAGCTTTTGTCACAATAGAACTAGACGCTTGTAATTTTTCAGAATGTGAAATACCACGTAAGCCATGAACTTACCTTTAAAATCTGATGTTTCTTCTAATTCATCATCACTCTAAGTGTTTTCATGGCTTTTGACTTCTTCTTAAGTGTGTTTGCACATTCGGCTTGTATATATGACCGAATTCACGTTCCCAACAATGAATTCCTTTAATTTTGTTAGTCTCAAAGGATTTGAATGAAGACTTACTATTTGGAGAAACTTTTTGACTTGGCTTGGATTTTTGTCCTATTCTTTTTAGAATGTTGTTGAAATTCTTGGTAAAAAGAATAAGTGCTTCATATTCATCAAATGTCAGAATTTTCCTCATCATCGATGCTTTGTGTTTCAGCGACTTGAAAGAGTAAACTTTTACCCTTTTTACTTTAAGTTTGGTTCATCTATGAAATACTACTAAGGCAACCCAGGATGAAGGGTAGGGAGGGAGGGGGGGGGTGTTGTGAATTGGATTTTTAAGAATTTTAAAACTTATAGAGCAACCCAACAACTCATACCAAGCAATTTCAATTCTTTCTTAAGTGCAATACAATAATTCTAACAAATAACTTAATAATCAATATGTAAATTATCATAATTTAAGCTCAAGTGTGTGTGAGAAATGTGTATAATAATAATAAGCATAAACAATAACAAAGAGTATAGGGAGAGAGATCAAAAATAATAGTTTTTATGTGATTTGGCAAACTCCAGCCTACGTCCATGCCTCCAAGCTAATTCACTTGAGGATTCCACTAATATGTCGTCAACCCAAGGTAATCAAATACAACACCAAGTGGGCTTTCAGGTGCCACTTAAACTTTACACTAAGAGGACTTGATCGGGTATCTCTTTAACCTCTACAACCAAGTGACTTAAGGTTATCACTTAAACCTCACTCCAAGTGTTTTTTCCTCACACTTAATCTCTCAAGAATTATAATGTAGAAAGTAGAAAATACTATTTAAAGAATGATACAAGTGAAAGTTAGAGTATGTAATGAGTTTGATGTTTGATGTGCAAATGAAAGCTCAAATATTTGTAATGAACTTGTAAAATAAGTTTCCTAAATTTCTTAAACGTGTAAAAGTTGTTCCAAGTAAGTTTAGGCTAGTATTTATAATAAAAATGAGAAAACTAGTCGTTACTAACCGTTAAGGATTAAGAATTCAAATTTTCGCGTATATCGGTAGACTGAACATATCGGTTGACCAAAACAGCTTGTTCAGTCGACCAAGTAAAAGTTAGAAACTTGAGAATGAAAAATCAAAAAATTGGTTAACCGATCTATAAGGATTAGTTGACTGACTGGTTCAGTTCGATCGACCAAGTCGTTTGGTTGACTAACTGGTTTGGTTCAGTCGACCTAATCGGTCTGAACCGATTCTACTAGACCGAGTTTCTCTGAACCATTTTTCTAGCAATTTTGAAAACTTTGTATTTTAGTCTATTTTCAAGGTTTGAAAAAACTTATGTTTTAGGTCGATTTTCAGGTTTTAAAAACTTTCAGTTTAGACCATCAAAAAACAACTATTTTTCACATATTCAAAATATTCACTTCAAGACCATATAGCCATATAAATTTTTGAAAGTTTTAAAAATTATTTGTTTTAATGAAAAATGAATTTAAGCTTTTAAGTGCAAATCAATATTCAATTTCAAAGACACATTAAAAAATAAAAATTCACCTAATGTGTATGTCTTCAATTCGTAAAATCTTTTCTTCAAATTGCTCTTAGGGATTCCAATTTTGCTCTCCATGAATGCTTTCATTTTGGATGTTCTTCATATCTTTACAATTGCATTCCAATTCTTCACGCTAAAAGTATAACAATAAATACTACAAGAAGAATGTGGTTAGTTATGAATATTAATATATGTTATCGTCAAAACAGTGGGTTATGAGCCTTAAGTTTAACAATTTCCCCTTTTTGACGATGACAAACCATTAATTGCCAAATGAAAAATAACTCATAAATTGAACAAGCATTACACATCCAAAACTCATGCTTCCCCTCAATCACAGCATAAGTAAAAACATTCAAGCATAAGAGCATGGACAATCAATAAACATACTCCTCCTTTTGTTATCATCAATATATATATATATCAAATAAAAGAGTGTGATAGCAATTTTGAAAACTTATTTTAGAGGGTATTATAGAGAATTTTTAAAGTGGAAGCTCCCCTTAAAATTTTGAGCAAGTGCAATTAAATCCAAGGATGGAAGAGAATAAGATTATGCTGTTGAGAATTTCTCCCCCTTTTTGTTTCAAGAATGCAAACAATGAAATATTGCATACCATATTCATAAATCCAAAGGCACTCATCATGTGAAATTAATGCAACACACAATAAAAATAGGAACACATCTCCCCCTAAGTGTATTGCATACCATAGGATATTTTTCTTTCTCATACATCAAAGAATTGGAAGAAAATAAGATCGACATAGTAATTTGTTTCTCCCCCTTTGTACACCAAAAATGTGTATTATAGATAAGTTTAAATCAATCAAAGTTATGCATAGATCAAAATGCACATATCATGTACCATTAATGCAAGTCAAAAGGATAAAACAATTTCTTTTCAAAGTGTATTGCATATTACATGATTCTCCTACTTTTACACACAAAACTTAGAAAAATGAAAATATTGCAAAATGTTTCCTTTTTGATAAATAAAAAGCAATTTTGTAGAAGTTTCATTTCCCTCCCCTTTTCAACATTATCCAAAACAACAATAAAAAAAGAAGCTTTCATGAACTTCGGTCATAACATTTATCATCAAAGCAATGCATCCAACATAAGAAAGAGCAAAGAGCAGTTCTATATACAATCACCATTTTACATCCACATACTCTTCTCCTCTTTTTGCTTCTATTCATAGCCTCAACACAGTATGGATAATTCAAAAGAGTACAATGCATTAAAAAAATGCACTCTAATGTTAATCATGCTCCCCTTTAATACATTATATATCAAATAAACCTTCAAAATAACAAAAGCATTCTTAACCAATAATAAAAATTATTAAAACAATGAATGCGTATTCAATAAGAATAAGAGGTAAACCAAGCTACTAAATGTTTCCAAAACACAAGACAAGCAAATGAAATGAATGCTGAAATTACATTTTTCTAAGATCAAAGTATTGATGGTTTAGATTCGTAAACTTGCTTCTATTGGTTTTCCAATCAACCACTTTTAAATCATCCCTATTGTTTTCCTTGATGAACCTTTCATAATAGTCTAATATCCAACTTGTTCTTTCAAATGCTCATAAAAGCAAAGCTTGATTTTAGAGATTTTGATTTGTAGCCAAATGAAGAATATAGACGTGGAAAAAGTGTTTTTGAGATATTTTGAGAGAGCAGGTATTCAAGTGAGAGAAGTACGCAATTGAGGTTGAACAAAGTGGATAGCAATATAGGGGCAGAAAGCTTTCAAATTTCAGTTAGCCACATTTCATTTTTGGGTTAACCGAATCTCCATGACTGGTTGTCCTATTTTTGTTCTATTTTTCAAGTAGTCTTTGTTCATGGAGTCATATCTTACTATAGAGTTATTCAAATCAAGTTCCGTAAACTTTTATGAACTCTTGACATCTGGATCTTTCTATCCATATATAATTTGCACTATTTCACATACCTATTTTGCCCAGAAAAATTCAAACTTCTACACCACTGCATCTTTCAGACAGTTATGACCTTTGTGGCTTTATTCTAGCATGTCTGTTCGTAATGATGTCTGAATTGGGTTTGTAAAATTCTATAGAAACTAGACATCCTCATCTTTCCAAACATATATTACTTGTCTCAAAACACAGAACCAATCAGTCCCAAAATTGCTTGCACATTGGCTGCCAATTTCTCATAATGTGGAGGCAGTCACTTTCACTTCCTAATACTAAACCATCAATTCTTGATTTTAGATGATTAATATTTGGCTTAAATGAAATTGAAATATTAATCATAAAGTGATCAAATTTCATTTCATAGCCGTTTTGACATGATAAACTAATGCATGAATTGAATCAAAATCTAGTGCATGTCTAGCAACTTAAACAAGCATCAAGCGTAAATCAAGCATAAAAGAATAGAGGATGTTGTGCACAAATTAATCAACTCATGTATATTTCAAGCAAAAAAAACTTATCCACTCAAAACACAATACATTTCTTGAAAATTTGGCTAAAGCATTTGGATATTAAACACTCTAGATAATAAGCCAACAATTTCTTACCAAAGTAAGCTTACTTCAACCAACCATGTTTGTAAACCACAAATATGCTTTAAAAATTTGAGGAAAGAAGTGTCCATAAGCAATTAAAAGATAAGTTAAAAATTTGATAACAATTTTGCTCATACACATATTCTTCTCCTCTTATTTTATCCATGCATGTGCTACATCCCATTTAGTGTTTT
>CM040449.1:16189698-16252587 GCA_022749755.1 Azadirachta indica | reverse complement strand
GATTAAATGAAATTAGAGTTTTCAACATTTTATTTTGTATTTTTTTTTATTTTTTTTTTTTACATTTAAATATTAGATTTGTTTGGCCATTAATATAAACTTTTTTTTTGAATTTTGAATATTTTACAAATATAATAAAATTAATAATAACTTTAGTAAATTATAAACATATCTTAAATAGATTTATTTTATAAACTATTTGCCAAGATACTATTATTCGTTTAATTAATTATGTTTTAAACAAATAATCAGAATAGAAAGATTAAACAAAAATATAACACAATTATTATTTATGTTAATTTCTTTCAAACTCAAACTTATGGTATTGAAGTTACGTCGAATAATTATATTGTGACTCAAACCGTCACACACACAATATATACATATATATATATATATATTCTCTAATAAGAACATTTTCTGTTAACTAGTATATTGTTTGTTAACAAAATTTGTAGGGTATATTCGACGGCGAATGTGGAATATTGCATGACCATGCAATGACAGCAGTTGGATATGGATTAGAAAGAAAAGAAGAAAAAAATATAGATTTCATAATTTTGAAGAATTCGATGGGAAAGAGTTGGGGAGAAGAAGGATACGTGAAGATCAAAATAAAAACGGGAATACCTGAGGGATTATGTGGTATCAACATGCTGGCCTCATTTCCCATCAAAAACAAAAATAATTAATCATAATGATGAAATTAGAAAATCTAATGTTTCATTATCTAATGTTCATCTACTTGTTATCGTTATTATATTCAATAATAAATAAATATTAGCGTATGTTTTCTGTTTTTATTTTTATTTTTTAATATATATTTTGCAAAAGCTCAAAATATATATATATACACACACATATACACAACACATTTTTGAAGTTATTTGAGATCAGTTTTGGAATATCAAAGTTTTACGGTGCAATTTTTAATATCTACTTATCTAAGATGTTTTATATAATAAAGAAGCATAAGAAGAAGAAGGATAAAATTTCAAAAATAAAAACCAAAAATAATGAGAATCAGAAAGAGGATTTTGTTTTTAATTTCTTTTTTTAAATTTATATTGAAACTTTCATAATTTATTATTTAATTATTATTTTTTCAAAAAAGTGATACAGCCTATTTTGCAACACAGCCCGAAGAGGTTGAGTTGGTATAACTTTTATTAGTGTGCTGAAGTTGGCCCATTTAAGGCCCAAAGTCCCAACTTCAAATGCGCTATTGATTTAATTATCATGTTGGTTTAACAAAATCCATTTGACGTATCTAATTCTAATATTAATGATGACATTATATATCTATCTGTTATATCGTTGACATATGTACATGTGAAATTTAATTTTATGTATTTCTTTAATAATTATTTGTACTTTTCTTATTTTATCTCTAAATTATATTTGTTAATTCTAATATATTTTTGTTTTGATCATAATAAACATTTTATTCTTATTAAACCAAGAATTTTTTGAAGCATTTGTTTATAATCTTTTTAGTATGAAGATTGGAAATGTAATTTGAACATAAAAAAGATATCAAAATTAAGGCATCAATAAAGGTCAAATATAATTTTTTGAGCAAATTGAACAGAAGATTGAAGAATTCAAAACACATATTTAGTTGACAGATCATACTTGTAATATGGTTATTGATTTAAACTTGAAAGTTTAAAATCATGTTTATGAATACACAGGTTCTTAATTCTTTTAAAAAACTTATATAACTATATATTTGTAATACAAATATTTAAATACATAAAACATAGCCTTAAGTTTTATGGGGATCAAATTGGAAGTTTTTCGAATTATGGTATATACCTAAATACAAAGTTTTTGAACTTTTTGACAAATCCAGTTTTCTATTTAATTAAATTAAATTGGTTTAAATCCCCTTAAACCAAAAGGGTTACACTTGGTCAAATCAAGTTCATCGTTATTGTAGAATTTACTTGGGATCAGTTTAATCAGTCTAATTGAAATTTGAAATGATAGATCATTTCTAGATTAGCCAATTGTTTTGTTGAATTTTTTATTTTTTAAGTCCTTAAAGACTAGTTTTCAATATTTTAGTATAAATACCAAACTAAATTCATTCCAAAGAAATACTGAACTACTTAAAAATTTGGTAGCACATTTTCAGTTTATATTTACAAATCGCGTAGCGATCTCTTTGTACAATCTAGTTTTTATTTGTAAGAATTGAATAAAAGAGTATTTATACATTTCTTAATCAAGTTCTTTGATCAAAATCATTTTTATTTATAATTCTTGTTCTTATGTGTGAGATATACTCGCTAGTTATAAGGTTTAAATAACACTTGTAAGTTACAGTAAAGGTTAGAGAGCCATCCCACCAATCATCTGGTATTAGTTTGGGTAACAGCCACCAAATTGTCTTTAGGTTTGAAGATATAATTAATGGAATCTTTAACTTAGTTAGCTTACAAGCGTAGACATAAGCTAGAGTTTAGCAGAACCATATAAAAATATTTTATTTGATTTCTCTCTCCCTATCTTTTTGTTTATATTTGTATTTATAGGGTTTTAACACATAACTCCCCTCCCTTGAGATTTAAGACTTGAACACATAGAAAGAGAAAATATGAGGAAATACACACTTAACTCTCTTCTAACCATTCAACCCAATTAGTCAACCTTTTGTGCTGAGGACAATTTGGTAAAATGGCACGTAACTTTGCTTTTTTTGGTTTCTTCACTTATCTTTTACTTTGAAAAATTAAAGTAGAAAAAATGAATCTCCTGCATTCCCAACTTAGAATTCCACAATCTACATTACTACTTTCTCTCTATATCTTGCTCTCTCAACTAGAACTACAACATATTTTTGTTTTTCAATTTCAATAGTATTTCTTACTTCAAAGTTCATGCAATAGGTACTGCCAATCTTATTTAGCAAAGCTTAACAACAAGCAAAACCATATTAATTCATTTTCATTGTTTTACATTTCTTATTTCAAATTACTTTTTAGAAAATACATCACCAAATTATTAAAACTCATCTAATAACAAAAACCTAGTCTCTTGTATGAAGAGAATAAAATCTCTTAACAAGACAAAAAATTCCAACAATTTTTACAAATTAAGCATGTGATACAATTATTTATCAAATAAGAAAAGGGAAAAACCAAGCCAACAACTCAACATTCATTCAACAAATAGAAGCACAAATTATCAAAAAATTGATCCTTGGAATTTCTCTTTCGGTTTTGGATATTTAGTTGTCTTCCTTATTTCTACCCTTTTAATTTATGAAGCAAAATGCTGGAAAGGTTATTTCTCACTTTTTATTGTTTGGAATATTGACAGATTTATTGCATTAAACCAAAGAGCTACTTGCAACGAATTAAGGTGATGGCGAATTAGGGGAGAAAGAGAAGGGAGATATGGATTTGGTGGTGACAACAGATTTAAGGAGGCTGGGAATTAGAGGAGAAGGAGAAAGGAGGCCGTGATGGTGCGAGAGAGCAACAATACTAGAGGTAGCTTAATTATGGTTGATGCTAGTGGGCATAAACCAAAGTAGGGTTTTTTTATTAGAATAAGTTGATGTATTTTTAATTTTTATCTTTATTTATAAAGTTAAGCTTTTAAGGATATTTCTATAAGTGCAACAAATGGTATTAGTCAACTAATGGTCCACAAAAAATATGTGTGCATCTTTTTAAACTTTTTAAATATTAAAATCTTAAATCTTAATGGAGATATGCAGAGTTAGGACTAATATTTTAAGGGGGCTAAAATGTAAGCATCCAAATTTTGCAGAGGTCAAGACAAGAAAAATAAAAGTTAAAGGGTAAAATTAATAATTTTAATTAAAAATTTTCAAAATTTTGTAAGGCCTGCAGGTGCCACAGCCCTTTCAAGTCTTAACGTGGCTCCGCCACCGGAGATATATGTTAAAACCGGTTGCATTTATGATTATTGAACACATCTGCTCTTATACACTTGTAGCTTAATTGGTCTCATTTGCATGGTAAATTGTACTTATTTGTTGCGTTGATTGATATTGAATTTGGATTGTCTACCTTTAGTAGTATATTAATTAAAAATTGTTTATTTACATTTTCATATATCTCATATGATATACATGACAAAATAATCATTCAATGGGAATAAATATAAAATAATATATTTACATATATTAATTGTAATAAAATTATTTATTTTTGCTCGGCCTCGGAGTGTTTGGCTTAGGTGGTTGATCCCACTTATTTGGTGCCTACTTAGGTTCAAGTCCGGGGTATGTAAGGAAAAAAAAAATATGCATTTGGGCTTAACCCACCCCATTTACATTTTTTAAACAAAAAAAAAATTATTTTCACCTAATACGCCTGTTTTTACTTCTTCAAATTTTTTCTTGATTTGCTCTTGGGACTTCTAATTTTGCTTTTCTTCAATGCCTTGATTTGATATTGTTTGAATTTTCATAATTACTTCAATTCTTCATGTTAAAAATATCACAATATATATTACATAAAGAATTTGATTATTCAAAGATATTAATATTTGTTGTCATCAAAATAATAGGTTATGAGCCTGAAGGCTAATATATTCTTTATTATCAAACCTTTTATATTCTTTCAATTCTATTCATCCATAAGACCCTTCATTGAATTCCAAGTTTACAAAGCAATTGAAGAATAAATGTGCTCCAGGAGCAAGTAGGAAGGATCCAACAGTGATACTTGATTTTACTACATTGAATAGGCTTGATAACAAGTATTATGTAGGCTTGCAGAATTGCCATGGATTGTTAACTTCAGACACTCCAACTTCTCAAATTGTGAGGAATAATGCAAGACATGAAACTGCTTGGTGATAAGGGGTGCCATTGAAGTTTTCAGTGGTTCGAAGAGTGAGATTAAGAAAAAAAATATGGGGTTGGGAATTAGCATGACTTGGATTTGCTTCCACGTAAAATTATTTAATTCAAGATTTGTTTAGTTGTTGTTTCATTCATTTTTCTATTGTTGATGACAAGTGTAAATTTATTTATTGATTTTTGTAAGATTTTTATGACAAATTGATGGCAAATCAATTGATAACAAGTTCAATGCATATAATTTAAACATTGTATCTCCGAGGTTTATATAATCAGTCTAGCCTCCTATTATAAAAAAGACCAATCATTTCTGTTTTGATAAAAATCATTAACGGTTGGAGAAAAATTTGAAAGCAATTTAACATGCTTTTGCATTAAATAGAAATTAATATGGGTTTGAGTCCTAATCCTTGTGTATATAAATTCTTACTTCCTTATAGAGCTTTCTTATTCAATATTCAATATGTCAATCAATATATTGATTAGAAAAATTCTTGGATTTTATTAAAACTTTTGCTAGACATGGGAAAACTTTCTCCCACCCATATCTTCGTTTTGTTGCTTATTTCTATAGGTTTCAATTAATTCACTTAAAAATACTACATAATTTTTATATTTTATTTATGTTCACTATCTAGGATTACAAGCCTATTATATCACCACAAAAGTTTTCACTGCAGTTTTTCTTTTGTTTCTAGTGGACTATACACTTATAGATAATATTTCTTGTAGATCAAGAAAAAATATTGTTGATACATTAAAATTGATAATGGCCCAAGTCTAAGTTTAAGCCTAAGCCAAAACTACGTCATTTTACTAGATAACGGATACAAAAAGCACAAGTAGGCCAAAGCTACTCTTTAGGCCTCAAATTGTGGGTTGTGATGTGGAAAGTAAAAATAAGCTCAAGTCTGACCCAAATCAATATAATATCGTAAGCATAACCCACTTGACTGGTAATTTTTGGCTTAAAAAGGGTCCATGATATAGTTAAATTATGTATAAGGAATACAAAATCCCAAAAAGCCTTTTTCTTTTAAAGCCCAAAACCTTAATTTAATAAGTTTAAGATTAATTAAAATAATTATTTTATTACAAGTATGAGTTTTAAATATCTCTTTTAAATATGATTAAATTACACTAATTTAACTTTTAAATAAAGTCTTATATTAAGAGAGTTTAACTTGCATTAAAATAGGATTGAATGAGTTAGTCTTATCCTATTACAAGTCTACATCACACAATATATAAAGACTAAATGACTTCACATTTAGGGGGACAACATTAGAAGATCATCTATCACGCCCCGACTCACGAGGGTCGAAAAGTGATCTATCAAACACATAATATATTAAATAATACATTTGACTAAGGAATTTCATCACTATTTAAATCTTCATGAATACAACATCTAGTCCAATCACCTTTAATGTCTAGTCTTCAAATTATTAAATCGACTAAACTAAAAATAAAATGCAAAGCCAATATCTTAAACCTAGGGAACCAAGGGATAGTAGAAGCTTCGCCAAATCCGCTATGCACTTGTCATCACTTATCTGGGAATCACAATAAACTATAATGAGTATTAACTCAGCAAGCATACTAGTTTTTCATATACAAAAATATATACTAATCGCAACAACATTAACCGCAAAGGGCATATGTCGTATCAAGTAGTAAAATGATAAGTAAGAGTATCGCCTTACAAGGATTGAAAGTTAAAACCATCGCTAAATACTATAGTCTTAAAGGTCCAATTTTATCTAAGTAATTAGAATTGATTAATTGTAACAGCAAATAAACTAAAAACTCTACAATTAATTAACAAGAAATAAAATTTGAATTAAAGAGTCAATAGAAGAATGAAATATGTAAGGATAGTCTTGATTTCACTTATCTATCACTATGTTTCTCCTAATTGGTCGTTATTAATGTGTTTTGGTCTAATTCACTAATCACAAGATTAAGACCAACCTTAATGCCTCTTTCGAGAGCATAAATCAAGATTTTACGTACAACTAATCAAGTTGATATCCCTATCTAACTCAATTAATTATATGGTCATTAGGTAGTGCTTATTGTTTAACACTTAAAACTCAATTTACCTCCTAGTTTCTTAAAATCCTAAATGTTAATTAGATTATCTAGGTGTTGATTACCTTCTAGTCTCACAACTACCTAGATTGTGTTTCCTTGGTCTAATAAACAAACCAATCTTTCCCAAGAATTTATTCATCCATCTTCAATTTAACTAATTCATTAATTAACAAATTAGACATTGCAATCCTTAGATTATGAGTTTTGGGAAATTGTTTGTCATCATATATTTATTCTAAAAGTAATAAATGAATGGAGTGACATAAATAGAAAAAATGCATCTTTAAATGTTAGAGCTTTGAATATTTTGTCTTGTGCATTAAATAAGAATAATTTAAATAAATTCTCAATGTTCAATTTCACTCATGATATTTGGTTAGTCTTGCAAGAATTTTATGAAGGTACTAACTAAACCAAAGAGGCTATGGACTCATTTGATGTTCATTACCAACCTCTCATGAACTACAAAGTAAAGCATGAAGATGATGAGAGCAAAAATGAAGACACCAACATGTGCTTCACAGCACTTGGAGAGGATAAGGTAAGTGATTTTGAACCTTCATATTTATATGATGAATTGTTGGATGCATTTGAAGAGCTACATAATTGTTTTGAAAAATTGATTTCCAAAAACTGCATTCTTAAAAGGAAAATTGATAATCTCCAAATTGAGATTGAATCCATGAAAGGGGAGAAGAGTATTCTTGAAAACGAAAATGCTACTTTAAAGAGTGAGAAAATTGCTTTGAAATATAAAGATAAAACTTTGCAAAAGGAAAATGAAAATTTGAAAAACAAAATTGATAGTTTGCAGGAGAAAGCTCATGGTTTTGAAGAAGATAGAAAAATATTTCGAAGAGAGATAGATTTTCTAAAATAAAGCCCTACTTTTTACAAGAATTTGAGTATTGAAAAGTTCATGATTTATCAAAAGAAAATGACGTGCTTAAGAAAATGACCATTGAATTAAATGACATTGTTTTGAAATTTAACAATGGTCAAAAGAATTTTGAAAAGTTACTTGGTTCTCAAAAATGTATTTTTGAAAAAGGAGATATTAGGTACAAGCCTCACATTAGACAAAAATATTTTAAAAATTATTTTGTGAAGGCTATATCTTTGAATGATTCTAAAATTGCATGCAATTATCGGAATGGTATTGGTCATATGAGTTTTGCATGCATTATTAAGAAAAATATATATATTGGTGTTAGAAAGATTTGGGTTCCAAAGGAACCAAAGCTAACATTCATAGACCCATAATGATTTGGATACTAAAGTGCAAAAATTGAATATCTTTTTGTAGGTACCAAAATCAAGGAATGATGGGTGATTCCTTGATAAGGATTTGTGGTAGATAGAAACACCCAATGGAATGCAACAAATGCTTGAATAAAATGCAAGGAGAAGAATAAGTGTATGGGAAAAATTGGTATTAGAATTCTTGATTTATCTCTGCAATGACATTATGCTCAATTCTTAGCTCACATTTTCAAAACAATTTTTATGGTTTATGTTTGTTAATATGCTTGTGTGAAATAGGCATGTCATGGTAGATCCTTGGTATTGTAGTAACAAAATTCTTGGCTTACCTCTTGATTGTTTAATGTCCAAATTTTCTAGCCAAGCTTTCATGTTATGTGCTGTGGTTAGAACTAACATATGTTTTACTTGAGGTATACTTGCATTTATCAATTTGTGCAAAACATCTCTCATGCCCCTTTTGTACTTTGATGTGCGCTTGCTTGTGGATGCATTCGTTCATCATGTCAAAATGGCTTTGAAATGAAATTTGATCACTTTATGGCTATTATTTTAATTTTATTTAAGCCAAATATCAAGTATCTAGAATCAAGAATGGATGGCTTAGCATTAGGAAGTGTAAGTGACTACTTCTATACTTTGAGAACTTGACAATCAACTTGAAAGAAATTTTGGAACTAATTGGTAATGTTTTATGAGAAAAATAATCTATGATTAAAAAGCTATAAATGTCTAGTTTTTTAGAATTATACAAAACCAATTCGGACATAATTACAAGCATATATACTAGGATTGACCTACATAGCTTAAAACTGTTTGAAAGATGTAATAGGCCAAAAGTTTGAATTTTTCTGGGGTAACTGTACTAAAATAGATGGTGCAAAATATATATGGACTGGAAGCCCCAGACGTGAGTTCATATAAGTTTATGTTACTTAATTTGGATGTCTCTATAGAAAGATATATAACTCCATGAATGATAATAGGTGAGAAAATATAGTGGAAATAGGGCAAGCAAGATGAGCCAAATCATGAGAATTCAAGCCCCAGACGTGAGTTCATATAAGTTTATGTTACTTAATTTGGATGTCTCTATAGAAAGATATATAACTCCATGAATGATAATAGGTGAGAAAATATAGTGGAAATAGGCAAGCAAGATGAGCCAAATCATGAGAATTCGGTCTACCGAATGGCTCAAGTTGGTTGAACAAAAACTAAAGGCTTTTTGGCTCTTTATTGTCGTCCACTTTGGTTAACCAAACTTACTCACTCCTTTCTCTAAACATCCTAAAACACTTCCCCCAAATCTAGCTTTACCCTTATGAGCATTTGAAAGACCAAATTGGATATTGGAGTATTACAGGAAGTTCATTAAGGAAACAAGTGAGAGCTCTAAAAGAGAATGAGTCATTGGAAAGCAAATAGAAGCAAGCTTACAAACCTAAACCATCAAAGGTTTGATTGTAGAAAATTATCAATTTAGCATGCATTTTCATTTGCTTGTATTATGTTTTGGAAAGCATTAACTCCTTCTTATTCTTGAATATGCATTCATTATTTTGATGATTTGTGTTTGATTAAGGATGCATTTGTTATGTTGGAGATTTATATGACATACAATGTATTAAGAGGGAGAAATGATTATATTTTTGTGTTGGATTAGAGTGCATTTTCATCAACACATTGTATTGTTTTGGGTATGTTAGCCTTAAGGCTTATAACTCATTGTTTTGATGATACCAAACATTGATATTCTGAACTAACTACATTTTTTTTGTAGCATTTATTGTTTTACTTTTAGCATGAAGAAATTAGAATGCAATTGTGAAGATACAAAGGACATAAAAAATGAAAGCATTCATGAAGAGCAAAATTGGAATCTCCAAGAACAATTTAAGAAAAGATTTGAAGAATTAAAGACGTACACATTAGGTGATTTCTTATTTTGTAATATGTCTTTGAAATTGAATATTGATTTGCACTTAAAAGTTCAAATTTATTTTTTATTAAAACAAATCATTTTTAAAGTTTTTCAAATATTTATATGACTATATGGTTTTGAAATAATTATTTTAAATATGTGAAACATAGTCTTTTTTTTTATAGGCCAATTTGAAATATTTTAAAATTTAAAAACGGTCCAAAATGTAAAGTTTTCAAAACTGTCAGAAAACCGATTTAGAGAAATTTGGTTCAACAAAACTGATTCATACCGGTTAAATCTTTAATATCTTTGATTTAACCAATTTTCAAAAGTTCAAAACCTGAAATTTAGATCAAAGTGCAAAGTTTTCAAACCTTCAAAATGGACCAAAATGCAAAAATTTAAAAATTTCCAGAAGACCGGTTTAGAGAAACTTGGTCTAATAAAATCGGTTAAGACCGGTTCGGTTGACCAAATTAGATCGGTCGGTCAACCAAGCTAGTGGCAGAATGTAAAGATTTGGGTCAGTTGACCGAACCAAACCAGTCTGTTAACCAAACCGAACTAGTCCGTCAACTGAAACTTGCAAATCGGTCAACCGACCCCTTAATTTTTAAACACCACTTTCTGTCACTTTCCTGATCGACTGAATTGACACCCTTGATCAATTGATTTGCTCGAAAATTTAAATTTTTGGGTCCCTAATGGCTAGTAACGGCTAGTTTTTCAATTCTTACTATAAATACTAACCTAAACCCATTTGGAACAAGTTTTTGCACACTTAGAAAACTTTGTTGCATATCTTAGTAGTGCAATATAAAGAATTTGAGCTTTCATTTACAAATCAAATATCAAATTCATTACACGCTCTAGCTTTCACTTTTATTATTTTTTGAAGAGTGTTTTCTACTTTTTTACATTGTAATTCTTGAGAGATTAAGTTAAGGAAAAACATTTGGGGTAAGGTTTGAGTAACACCCGTAAGTCACTTTGATTGTAAAAGTTGAAGAGGCACCTGATTAAGTCCTCTTGGTGTAAGGTTTAAATGGCACTCGAAAGACCACTTAGTGTTGTATTTGCTAGCCTTAAGTTAAAGGCATTTTAGTGGAATCCTCAAGCAGATGAGCTTGAAGGCGTAGACGTAGGACAGAGTTTGCTGAACCACGTAAAACCTATTGTATTTAATCTCTCTCCCTATACTCTTTATTTTTGTTTATCATTATATTTGCTATACACATTATTCTCACACACTTGAGCTTGTATTGTGATAATTCACATATTGATTATTGAGTTATTTGTTGAATTTGTTATATTACACTTTAGAGAGATTTAAATTGCGTGGTAGTAGTTGTTGGGTTGTTTTAAAAGTATTAAAATCCTTAAAAACCCAATTCACCCTCTTTCTTGGGTTGCCTTAGTTGTATTTCAGGGTATCCATATTGTGTGAGGCTATAAATGGAAGACAAAAGAGAAAAGTATGTGAATGTTGAATGGTTATTGGTAATATAGAAGTGCACTTTCTCTTTCTCTTTCTCTTTTATGTTGGATGTATTGTTTTGATGATAAATACTATGAATGAAGTTCATGAAAGCATTTTTGTTGTTGTTTTCGATAATGTTAAAAAAGGGAGAGATATGAAATTTTTGCAAAAGTGTTTTTATTTATCGAAAAGGAAACATTTTGCAATAATTTCATTTTTCTAAGGTTTGATGTGTAAAAGTGGGAGAATCTTGTGGTATGCAATACACTTAGGGAGAAATGTGTTCTATTTTTTTTTATATGCTACATTGATTTCACACAATGAGTGCATTTTCTTTTATGAATAAGTTCATCTTTGAAATGTTTGCACTCTTGAAACAAAAAGAGGGAGAAATTCTTAATAGCTTAATCTTATTCTCTTCAATCCTTGTAATTTTTTGCGATTGCTCAAAACTTTGGGGGAGTTTCTACTTTGAATATTCTCTAGAACACCCTCTGAAATATGTTTTCTAAATTGTTATCATGCTCTTTAATTTGATATTTCTTTTGATGATAACAAAAAGTGGAGAACTTGTTGATTGCAATTTGCTTAAGATGAAATACCTATCACATGCTCTTATGTTTAAATGTTTCACATATGATATGACTGAGGGGAATCATGAATTTTAGATAAACATCAATTTTGGATGTGCATCACTTCTTTAATTTATGAGTTATATTTCTTTTATCAATCAATGGTTTGTCGTCATCAAAAAGGGGGAGTTTGTTAGCCTTAAGGCTTATAATTCATTGTTTTAATGATAACATATATTGATATTTTTAACTAACTAAATTCTTCTTGTAGCATTTATTGTGATATTTTTAGCATGAAAAATTGGAGCAATTGTAAACATTCAAAATGAAAGCACTGAAGAAAAATATAATGGAAACCTTTGAGCAAAATTGAAGAATTGAAGACAAAAAAAATAGCTATTTTTTTTATTTGTAATGTGTCATTGAAATTAATATTGATGTATGCTTAAAAGTTCAAGATATTTTATGCATATCATTAGTTTTGAAAATCGAACCAAACTACAAGTTTTTAAAACCTGAAAGAGGGATCAAAATACAAGATTTGAAAACCCTAAACAAAGACCAAAATGCAAACTTTTCAAACCTGATGATTAGTATCCATAAATAGTACCATGAACAGTGTTGGTCGACCCAGCTGGAGGCAAAATGTCTCCCATGGTCAGTTGCATAATTGTATGATTGACTTACGCCTTTTAGTCAATCGAAATGGCTAACATGGTCAATCAACTTCCTGGGCTTTTAGTTTTTGACTTTCAATTTTCATCTTGGTTGACTGAATTGAACTATATGGTTGATTGACCTTTAGGAAAATTTGAATTTTCCCCTATAGCGGCTAGTAATGACTAGTTTTCTAACTTTGACTATAAATAATAGTCTGAACTCATTTGGAATAATTTTCACACGTTCGGGAAAATTAGGAAACATAAGTTACAAGTGCATTACAAATATTTGAGCTTTCATTTACAAATCAAACATCAAATTTAGTACACACTCTAACTTTGATTTGTAACATTGAAAAGAAAGATTGTTTGTTTATTACTTGATCATACTCTTTGATCAAGGACATTTTCCTTGTATTTCTTGTGAGGTTGAGTGTAAAGCAAACATAATTGGTGTGAGGTTTGATTGACACTCTTAAGTCACTTGGTTGTAGAGGTAAGAGAGGCACTCGACTAAGTCCTCTTGGTATTAGGTTTAAGTGGCACCCAAAAGTGCACTTGAAGTTTTATCTGCTTGCCTCAGGTTGAAGGCATAACAGTGGAATCCTCAAGAGGGCTGGCTTAAAGGCGTAGATGTAGGCCAGAGTTTGTTGAACCACGTAAAAACTATCATGTCTGATCTCTCTCCATATACTCTTTGTTATTGTTTATATTTGTATTTGTTATATACATTACTCTTAGATACTTGAAACTTAAATTGTTAGCATTTATATATTGGTGATTAGGATTGTGTATTCAATTTATTATATTACACTTTAGAAGGATTTGAATTGCTTAGTGTTGGTATTGGGTTGCTTTAAATTTGTTAAAATTCTTGAAAACCTAATTCACCCCATTCTTGGGTTGTCTCAATGGTATTTCAATTACGATCCATTATTATACTGTTGTGTTCTTTTTCATTGGTACTAGGACTTTCTCGCTCGTATTTTTTAGGTATAGAAGTGGAAATAGATGGCAGTAACAGATCTCTTCATTCAAATTCAAGTTTGTCTTTTAGGATTGCAACATTATGACTCTCAGACCATTTAGTGCAATCCTAGACACGTGGTAGACCTTACTCCTTACAACTCAGAAAAATGTTGTAAAAGCGTAATTTAGATCAAGAGGCCCAGCGATATCGAAGCCTGATAATTGTTTAAAAATACATCATTTACATATATTTTTTAAGACACTACTGCATTACTATAAAGTTTAATGTCCCTAATTGTGCATAAAATGTAAACTTTGTTGTTATAATTTTAATTTGCATATTTTCATGATCTAAAACTCAAATACTTGTAACTATGTATAGTTGTACAAAATGGCATGAGTATAATACTTGTATTTAAGTATTAATGTGGTGTATTTTTGTGTATAGGTGTAAAGGAGTGCAAATTACAATTAAAAAGAATTAAATTGTCGACATGCATACTAGTCATTTAAGCATGAATCAATTTTTAGCCCATAACTTTGTGTGAACATATCCAAATGCAATGATTTTTATTGCAAGTGAAAGTGACTCAATTATAAATAAATGTATTCATAGAATCTTTCTAAATTTGAAATGTTTAGGCACCGAAAGTGAAAAGGAAAACAATGAAGTGTGATCTGTCTATGTGCATCCTGGATCTGTGAACACCTTTCTGTCTTTTACCATAAGTTTCTAAATATTGTACCAATTAAGCTTAATCTTGAAGCAATAGAACCACAAAAAAAGCATCTACAATTGTTATGTTATGCATAAGTTCTAGTTCATGCATCTAAGTTATCTACAATAATCATAACTCTGACAGTGGCTACTAAGGTTCGCAACTTGAGCATGCTTTACTATTTTAATTATATCTCATGATATGCACCTCCAAATGACATGACTCTTAAAGCATGGGAAAGCTTACTTAATGTCCAATTTTATGAAGAGCACTTTCTCTAACTAGGTATGGATGATAGTCAAAGGTGAGGCACAACTTGGCTATCAGTTTATGATGAAATATGTAACTTGCATGTGTTTACATATATAAAGCCTCATTGTTGTTGCCCATACAAACCTGGGTGTTGGAGATTTTGGGAGAGAGTTGAGAGAGCTTTTGCTCTCTTAACATTAGGAAAATTTTCTTTTTGTTTGTTCCTTACATAATATTTTTCTAAATTCGTAGTTAGGATTAAAGGTTAATTTTTGATGATTTATAATTTGGTTCTTTGATCCTTTGCTTTGTACTTCATTGTTAAACTTTTCTATTGATTGAATACTATTTTTTGCAAGTGTTTTTATTTTGTTAGAAACCTTGATTCATTGTTAATGAAAGGTACATTTAATGTTTGAACATTTTTCTACATATCAATCAACAAGGTAACTTATAGTTTTTCATCATTAATTTGAAGGTTAATGTTTTGGTTTCTTTGTGCTAAAATGTTAGTCATCTTCCAATTAAGATCTCTTCTTAGTTGATTCTTAATTGGGTATCAAAAAAGGATCAAGAATAATTATATATATATATATATATCATCAAAATGGATCCCTAATACCCTACTAGCTAATAATAGTGAATTTAAATTTAACAATTAACAAAATCATTTAACATTCATAATATTTGGATAATTGAACTTGTAATATTGGGACCTTTGGACTTGTGTATTTAATATAACCAATTCCCTGTGGATTGACACTCGGACTTTCGATTCTTTATTACTTAAAACAACCTGCACTTAAGTGTTACAATCTAAAATTTATAGCAAGTATTTGATGCCGTTATTGGTGAATTATGGCTTGTATAAAGTTTACTTGTTCTAATTTAGTTTTATTTTACTAACTCTAACGTTAACTCTAACTTAACTCTGACACTAACATTTAACTTATCATGTTTCTTTCTTTTTATTTATACTTTTTGCTTTTATTAATTGGGAGGCTTAGCCACCCATTTGTATTTTTTAATTTATCATGTTTAAATTAATGTTGTATTGTATTTTATTTTATATCAAGGCTAATTTAATTATTTTGTTAGTTATTATGCTATTATTTATAATTATTTTATTTTTATCAGGAGGAAGGTTATACTGCCGCTTTTCTTATTTTTTTTTATTATTGTTGTTCTAACATTTTTTTATTATTATTGAATTTTATTTTATTTTATTTATGCTTAGGTGGTATCGTGATCCTCAATTATATCACTTGGTGAAAGCTTTATGCATTCAATAGAAGGGTGAATTTCCTGCCCAAACCAACGAAATTCGACAAGTTAATTATAGTAAGTGATTCTAATTGAAATGGCACACAACTTGAGAATGTCAATTTTATCACAACCTTTCGAAGTGGTGAGATTATTGATAAAAACTTTCTTTTGAAAGAAAATAGTCTCAATGAACCATCAAATTCAATAAGTGATGAAAATAATAATGAGCCTAAGTTGTGTAATATTGAAAAGTGCCTTGTTCTTGCCCTTTTTCCTCAAATATTGCAACCAATCCAGAAAGTGAGTCAAAACCCTAAAATTCTTGAATTTGTTCAAGATTGTTTTAATGTTTCATGCAATTTTGATTCTTTGGAAGTTTGTACAAATGGTTTCAATGATTTCAACTTCGAAAGAAACTTTGAAATGTCTCACATTTTTGGTAATGATTTTCATAGACATTGCTTGAAACCATTCTTTGATAATTTCACAAGTGAAAATGAGCCCATTGGAATTAGATGATCCAATTTATTATGATCCATTGTTTTTTTTTTTTTATCTTTTTACATCGTTTTTGTTTACTATTAGTTATTGGTTTTGTGTTTTAGTTTTTTAAGAGTACAATTAATGTGCTTTAGGAATGATGTCTATAACATAAATGATGGATTGAGTAAGGAGTCTTTGGATAACATTATATTGACTCTTAAGATGCATTCTAGTGGATACGTGCAACGTGAAATTCTTAATTTTTACACACAATGTAAAAAAAAAATGTGATCTTTATAGTCTTCGGAATTTGACTTTAGAAGACGTTGTTTGTGAATTTATGAGAAAATTGGATGGGAAGATAATCCTGGACCATAGGAAGCGTTTAGGCTGTTACTATATGTAAAGTTAGAGGAAGATGTGAGCCACAATCATAACTATTTGTAAAAATTGATATTTAGCTATTATTGATTTTTTTCATTACTAGGATCCATTGTTTTTCGTATTCTTCACATTTTCTTTTATCTTAGTATGTTAGTAAATAGTTGTTTTTGTGTTCTTTCTTTTTTCTTTTTCTTTTGTTGGAGACTACAACATCAAAAGTATAAGCCTCTTTAACTTTCCAGGTGACATTTACACCCCTCCTTTATTTTTATTTTTAATTATTATGTTCTCTCCATATTTCTCATCTCTTAACATTGAAGACAATGTTTTATTTAAGTTGGAGGGTAAGGTGTCTTCTTTCTTTAAAAAATAAAAAATTTCATAACTTTCAAACATTAGGGTTCGTTATTATCCTTTGCTTAGACAAATAACATATCATGATTTCTTGAATTATCTGTTAAAGTTAGGAATAAATGAGGAAACTAAAGTTTGATGAGTGAGATGAATCTAATTGTTGGAGGAACTACATGCCATTTAATTTTCCTTGGAGAACACCTTTTTTGGCCTATCATTTGTGCATAACTTTTGTTATATTGATCTATAGATTCAGATTTTCAACTTCTGCTTCAAAAAAAAAAAGAAAAAAAATAATTTGTGTTGCTATATTTGAAAGCCCATTAAGCTAATTGATATGAATAACTATCATATTTCCTTAAAAAAATGATAGAAGGGATTCTTTGATCCATTTCAGCCTTTCAAGCCTACCTTTCAAAATGCTTTTCTTAGTAAGCCCTTTTGAGCCAATAAATAAAAGCTTTTTTATTTCTTAGCGATTTACCATACCTAACTCCACTTTTGGAGTACCAACCCTGTTTCATGTTATCTCATACCATTTTATGTTTGAAGAGAGTATATTTTTCAAAGAAAAAGGAAGGTGAAAAAAAAAAGGGGAAACAAAAACAAAATAATGAAAGGAAGGAGTTCTCAAAGATATTCATATACTTTTGCATGAAAGAAGAAATTAGAGAGAATGAAGAAAGTTATAAATTACTCTTCTTTCTCAAAAAAAAAAAAAGTGGAAAAGAAAATTTATTGATCCACCATCTTATTATGTTCATAACATCTAAGTTATCAAACATATGACTTTGTTTGTCCTTTCCTTTTTTTAGTTAACCTTGTCTAAAGCCTACATTACGTCTTAATAAAAGTCCTTCTTGATTTTGAGAGATTTTGGTTTAAAATAGATACTAGTAATAAGGGTTGAAGAATATGGTATCATAAAAAAAATGAAAAAAAAATATTGAAGCATTTGGTTGATTATTCATTTGACTTTGAGATCATCTTTATCCAAAAATTGTGGCCAACAATTTCTTTTAACTGGGGTCTGAGACTTGAGTTATCCTTGTCTTATTCTTACAATTCCATATTGAATGAGTGACATTATCGTAAACATTATAGGGTATATTTTCTTTTGAAATATCATTCATATTTGTGACTTCGGGGATTGGCTTGATGTTTTAACAATAATGTGAATTTGTGTTTGCTTTGATAATAATGTTTTCTTGTAAGTTTCTAACTTATACATGTGATTATAGTTGATTTGGAAGTGATATTTTTCTAGTCTTTGGATGTTCCTCACAACTTTAGTTTTATTGTTGCTACAAAAAAAAAAAAAAAACCCACCTTCAAAATCCTTCAAAATTTTGAGATTATTCACCACATAATTTACTAGGGACTAGCAAAATGTTAGTTGAGGGGTGTGACAAGTGTCTACAAATACATCATTTATATATATTTTATAAGATACTATTGCATTCACTACTAGGGTCCTAATCTTTTAGGCTAGGTGTCAGAAAATGTGGATAGAATGAAATTATTCCCAGAAATAACAGAAGTGTATCACCATTCACTGACGCTGAATTCGAGGTATCAGGGTTTGTTGATCCTTAGTATAACTCAATAAAATGATGTCGTTTTTGTAGTATAATATGAAAAATGACATCATTTCAGGTGTAAATTTTTTAATTATTTAAAATTATAAAAAGGAATGATGACTTTTATTATTGTGCCAAATATTGGCTCTAAGTTTTCCCCCACACTTAGCCAAAAATCAATCCACTAAAAATCAATCCACAAGTTTTGATCCCCGTCTCTCACCATTTGACATAACATTACCACATTCTTAATCCTAACCCACAAACCCAAAGCATAGAGTCACTGTTCAATCCTTTACTTAGTCGTCATTTACTAGTCAACCACCGACCAAGCCTCTGAAATGTAACCCTAAAGCCATCCTTTTTGTTTGACCTCTACAGATTACCCTAAAATAAGCGAGTTTGAAAATTACCTGCAAAAATTTGTTCGATTTACATAGCCAAATAACTAGTTCAATATTTTAAAGCTTAACTAGGTTTGTATACTTCAATTTTTTGTTTGCTTTTCTATTGTTTGTTGAATAGGTTAGGGTTCCATTATTTATTTGGCTTGATTGACCTTGGTTTGTTGGATATTGTTGTCTACTGTGAAGGGCGGTTTTTATATGATGTTCTTGGAGCAACTTTTTTGGTTTCATTTGGTTTTTCAACAATGAAATAACACTTTTGTGTCTTTTATTAGATCTATTTTGCATGTGTATTTCAGTTCTCTTTCATATTGTTTTTAGGCATTATATATTTAATATGATGGTTGGGTTTGTTGTGCTTGTATTTAGTTTATCGAAAAGTCAAAAAATTCTTATTTGTGTTTTTTTTCATTAGATATAATTTTGCATGTGTATTATGTTTGTTATTTATCCTGTTTTGGTTATTCGAATGTTGTTTTTTAATGAAATGGTTAGATTTCAGTGTTTGGGTTTGTACTATTACTTCTTTTTTGTTATTAATTGTATTTGCTAAAATTATTTTTTCCTTTATAGGGATTGCTATTTCTGCTATGTTTTGTTGATTGGAAGGTTGTTGTTGCTTTTACGTCAGTTATCTTACTTATCATTTTTTCTACTTAGAGTATTTTTTTTTTTGTTGATTGGAGGGTTATTGTTGTTTGGTTGTGATTGATGGACACATTGGAGGTGTGAATTAAATTGGTTGTGGCTATAAATGTGATAGATATTTAAGTGTACTTTTTGTGGCTATAGATGTGCTTGCTATTGAAGTGCTGTTTCTTATGGCTATAGACATGTTGGATATTTGTGCATTGTTTCTTGTGTGTAATTGTGCATATATCTTGTCTTCTTTGATTGCATACTGCTTGCATGCATGACTTCAAATAGATTGCATATTGATTGTGTTAAAAACCATAATTTTGGCATTTTGATAATTTCATACGCTTAAGTGTTACGCATATTTTGAATGGTTTGCACACTATGAATAGATTTGATTTTGCTTTGCCTAATGGTTAAGTTAGGATTGTTTAGATACTTTGAACATGTGGTATGAATGAAACCCTATTTTCCTTTTCACATTAGATTTTTAAAACTAGAAATAAAAAACATAGTAAATCAGGCCATTAATTAAACCTATTGACATGTAATATATTACAATATTTTGTGTGGTTAACTTTTAAATAAACTAATGGAACAGTAACAAATAAATAGGTTGCTTGCATAAAAGATGGATAAACATTGGATGTTTAGCAAGAGATTATCAACAGAATATGAAATTGCGATTGATAGATTCTTAAATTTTGAAATATTGAATGCTGAAAATGTAGGTCAATTAGATGTCCATGCAACTCTTGTTGCAATATGGATTTTCATAAACTCGAACAAATTAGGAAACATTTGTTTCAAAAAGGTTTTCTATCAACATATAACATTTGGAATAGGCACAAGGAGATAGACCATAGTTTTGATTTTTCAAACTCCCAACAACATGGGCATCAATTTATATAGAAGGAAAATCGTAATGTCATTGACAGAGTAGAAGATCCTTATGAACACTGTAAAAATAATCCTAAGTACCTTAGGGAAATGCTTGAAAATGCCAAAATACCATTGTTCCCAGGTTCTAAAAATACAAAATTATCTTGGCTAATGAAAATTTACAATGTTAAAATGAATTTTGGGTGGTTAGGTGTAGGGGTTTTAGCTTTATTAAATGTCCTTGCAGATATATTACTTGAAAATAACACTTGGCCTAACTCAATTTATGAAGCCAAGAAAACCATAAAAAATGTTAAGTTTAGAATATGAGACAATTCATGCATGCAGGGAAATTGGATTCTTTACAGGAAAGAGGATGCCAATCACATGGAATGTCTTTCTTATGGAGAAAATAGGTGGAAAAGGATAAAAAAGTTAAAAAATGACTTAAAAGGGTTCCAACCAAGACTTTATGGTATTTTTTCTTTATTCCTAGGCTGAAACACATGTTTTAATCACTATACATTGCTGAACAGTTAATTTGGCATGCAAATAAGAGAATAAAAGATGACAAGCTTTATAATTTGGCAGATTCACCGACATAGCAATTAGTAGATAACAAGTGGCCTAAGTTTGCAGAAGATCTGAATAAGCTTAGATTAGCTCTCTCAACTGATGGGGTAAATCCATATAGCATACAGAGCACAACCTACAGTTGTTGGCCAATTACAATGATCAAATGCAATTTGCCTCCATGGCTCTATATGAAGCAAAAATTCATTCTATTGTCCATATTAATTTCTGGCCCAAAATAGTCTGGTAATGCCTTAGATGTTTATCTTGCACCATTGATTAAACCTTATGGGAAATGGGCATAGAAGTCTATGATGCATGGAAAAAGGAAACATTTAATTTGTAGGTTGCTTTGTTGTGGACAATCAACAATTTTCCTACATACAATTACCAGTAAAGGTATAGTGTTAGGGGCTATTACACTTGTCCAAAATATGGACGAAACACTAAGTCATATTGGCTTAAACATGGTAGGAAAAATGTCTTTATGGGTCATAGTCAATTTCTACTACTTAATCATCAATATAGAAAGTCAAAAAGTGTTTAATGGTGAGCAAGAATGGGATAAACCTCCTATTCTTTGAATAGTGAGGAAGTTTTAAAAATGTTTGAACAATTTGAAAATAACTTTGAGAAAAAAAAGAACACAAAATGAAAGCATTCTTATTGTGAAGAGCAAAAATCGTTTAAGAAAAAATACATCTTCTTTGACTTAGAGTATTGGCAGAATTTATTAATACCCCATCAACTTGATATCATACATATTGAAAAAAAAGTGTGTGACAGCATATATGGCATATTACTTCATCAACTGGGTAAGACAAAAGATGATATTAATGTTAGAAAATACCTTAGGGAAATTAACAATAGGCTATAACTTGTACCTGATGAAAATCATCCAAATTACCTACCACTAGCCTATATTGCACACTATATCTTCTACTGACACAATGTTTCTAAGGTCAGAGCAATACCCCTCTTAATCCTACGATTGTCACACTTTGATGTAGTAATTTATGCTGCTATTGGCAATCTGAAATTGCTTGTCAAAACTAGTTAGAGTTGTCATAACTCTACTATGTATCTTCTTTAATAGATTGTGCAATAAAGTGGTAAATGATGAGAGCCATCTTAACAAGTAAAAATAAGATTTTAGCATCATGTACTCTATTTTTAAATTATAATATTAACATACATTTTACATTTGATTTGGTAGAGCTACTGGTGAGTATATGAAAGTTGCATGGAATTTTATTAAAATAACTGAAAATAATATAGGGAATCCAGAAAAGATTTTTTGCCCTTGTAAAGACTATCAAAATTTGAGTCATAATGATGTGGAGATAGTTTATGAGCACTTGATCATCAGGGGAATGGATCCCACATACACAAATTGGTTTCATCATAAAGAAAAAATGATAAGAGATGAAGTAATTGAAGCAATGAATATGTTAGATGTATGTAACTTATTTACAGCTGGGTATATGGACAATCAAGATGTTATACCTTTAAAGGAAAGAAAGGATGATGATTTTAGTATACTACTAGAAGAGGCAAAAACTCTTTTATATCCAAGTTGTAGCAAATATACAAAATTGACAGCTATTATAGCTTTATATAAACGTAAAGTTGTAAGTAGATGGTTACATAAGAGCTTTACTGGACTTTTAGAGATTTTGTATAATATGTTGCCTATGGATAACATAAACCTAAAATCAGTTTACTTACTGAGGAAATTTCTGAAAACATTTGATTTAGGGTATGAAAAAATCCATGCTTCTGTGAATGACTGTTGCTTGTTTAGGAATAAGAAAAAGGAAATGGATAATTGTCCGAAGTGTGGTTTTTCAAGATGGAAGGTAGACAAATACTCAAAGAAAATTAAAAGAGGGGTTCCAGCAAAAGTTCTTGGATACTTTTCTATTATACCTAGGTTTAGATGGATGTTTAGATCCCAAAAAGTTGCTGAAGCCTTAAGGTGGCACTTTACCTATAAAAGTAAAGATGGCAAGTTACAGCACCCAGTAGATTCTTTGGCGTGGGCGAGTTAATGATAAATAGCCATCATTCTTAAAAGATCCTAGGAATCTTAGACTTGGACTTGCAACTGATGGATTCAATCCATTCTCTAATTTGAGCATTGCGTATAGTTGTTGGCCTATGATGCTAGTTATATATAACTTACCACCTTGGTTATGCATGAAAAAGGAAAATATTATGTTGACTTTATAGATTTCAAGGCATAAGCAACCAAGTAATGACATTGATGTGTATTTACAACCATTGATAGATGATCTAAAAGAGTTGTGGGACAATAGAGTTAATGTTTTTGATGCATGCACGAAAGCAACTTTCAATTTAAGAGCTATTTTGATATGGACAATACATGATTTTCCAACTTATAGAAATATTTCTAGATGTAGGACAAAGGGTAAATTAGTATGTCCAATATATAGTGATGATACATGCTCTCAGTGGTTAAAATTCAGTACAAAGTTTGTATACATGGGCCATAGACATTTTCTACCGATATCACATCTTTTTCGGAAAAGAAAATCATGGTTTGATGGAAAGGTGGAAAAGGGAACATGTCCTAGGGTCAAGATTGGCACTAGAATTTTACATGTTTTAAAAGATTTTGAGAATGATTGGGGAAAATATGATAAGAGAAAATGAAAGAAATGTAGTGAAACTAATCAAGCTTGGACAAAGTGTTCGATTTTTTTTTATTTACCATATTAGAAGGTATGTGGTGTTAAATATATATTTATTTTTAATTTATTTCTTATACTTTATTATATTGGAATGAATTTCCTAACCTGATTGAATATGTAACAGGATTTGCCATTGTGAGAGTATTATTGGCACATTATTAAACATCAATGGAAAAACAAAAATAGAATAAATGTCCGCAAGGATTTAGAAGATATGGGAATTTAACATGAATTGCATGCAAGAGATCAAAGGGGTAAAATATGTCTTCCTGCAGCTTTACACACATTGTCCAAAAGTGAAAAAGGAATGTTTTGCAAGAGGTTATTTGACATGAAATTACCGGATGGATATAGCTCAAATATTGGAAATTGCATAGTATTGGAAGAATGTAAGATTTTAGGTCTTAAATCACATGATTGCCATGTTTTAATGCAACAACTACTGCCCGTAGCATTAAAAGGTTTGCTACCTAAAAGACCAAGAATTGCAATATTTCGATTATGCTTATTTTTCAACAAGCTATGTCAAATGACTATTGATAGAAGATATGTTAATTGTTGAAGATGAAGTAGCTGAAACCTTATCTATGCTTGAGAAATTCTTTCCACCTACATTATTCAATATCATGATGCACTTGTCGATTCATTTAAGATGTGAAGCATGACTTGGTGGACCGATGCAATATCGATGAATGTATTCTTTTGAAAGGTAAAATATTGAATATTTGCTTCGCAATTTTTTTTTTTTTTTTTTAAAAATATAATACATTGCTATTTAAAAATTAGGTGCATGAAGGTCCTCAAAGAATATGTAAGAAATCGTGCAAGATCAAAAGGTTGTATTGCAGAATGTTATCTTGCTGAGGAATGCATGACATTTTGCTAAAGAATGTCACAATGACGATTTCCCCAATGATGTTATTTTGGAAGGTCGACCAATTCTAAGGGGAAAATCCATTACTTTGAGTAATGAAATGTTGGAAAGTGCACATGGTTACGTGCTATTTAATACAGCTATTATGGAACCATATTTAGAGTAATTAATTCAATTTACATTCTAATTTTCTTTGTGATTTTGAATTACACCCTTGTTTATTTATTTATTCTTCAATTAGGATGCATTTGGAGGAGTTAAAGAAATCAAATAAAAATTCAGAACAAAATAAGAGTTTACTTTGGAAGAGACATGTAGAGAAATTCTTAACATAGTTGAAGGAAAAGGTAACACGTTACATGATCTCTAATTGTTTATAAAAGGCTAAGAACTATACAATGTAATCTTGGTTTTTCTTTTTATTCCTTACAGATTTTGGACCAAATTGATACAAGTATTGACTTTGATATACTAAGATGGCTTGCATATGGTCCTAGAAACAATGACATGAGTTATGACGGGTATATTATCAATCGGAAACGTTTCCATACAAGACAACTTGCAAGGTCAATACAAAACAGTGGTGTTTCAATTGAAGCAACAACCATATACAGAGCGAGTGCTAAAGACACAGCATAAGTTGTTGATGTTGTTGCATATTATAGTGTGATAAGAGAGATAATTTTATTAGATTACCATAATTTTCAAGTTCCAATATTCAAATGTGATTAGGCAAATATGGGTCATGGTGTTAAGGTTGAAGATGGTTTTACAACTGTTAATCTACACCAAGGTCAAAATCAATATGAGAGAGAACCATTTATTCTTGCTTCACAGGCGAAACCAGTATTCTATTCAATAGAAAATGATTCATCCAATTGGTATGTCTTGTTAAAGGCACCCCCGAGGGGATATTACGAGTTGGAAATGTATGAAGAGAATGTTGATACAACTTGTAGGCTAAAACATATATCAATTTCAGATATGAATATTGATAACAATGGAGAAGAGACTTATATTATAAAGGATTGTGATGATATATTAGTGTAACTTGTGCATTTTTTTGTCTTTTGGTGGTAATTTTATTCTTATCTGTTGCCTTATTTTCTTTCAATGTTTTCATGCTTATAATATTATAATTTTATGTTCAGTTTTGTCCTTTCATTATTATTTATGCATTTTTATTTATTACTTGATACTTTATTTTATTTGTTAAATAAGTAGTGATTAATATTGTCATTTAACTTATGATGAATGTTAATTTAACTTTTTTTTTTTCTTCATTGGTAGTGTAGTTTGACAATAATTTTGTTTGTTTGGTTTTTAAATCTATATTACAAGCTATTAATTTAAAAGAAATTAGTGGTTTTTATTATCATGCAATGGCATTGTTAGTGTAACAAGTTTAATAAAAGATATTAAGAAGCAAATAAAGAAAGTATTAATAAGTTCATGTTATATTCATTGTTACTAGCATTGTGCAAAATTTTTGCTCTATGTTATGTTACAGCATATATTGTTATTTATGTATTTCTATGACTTTATTTTTGTAAGTTTTGCTTACTATTTAGATTCGATCATTTTTCCTTTTTCTTAAGTTAATGTGACAGATTATTACATATACTTAAGAAAGAAAGTTTGGTAAAATTCATATTAAATATATTTGAAACTATTTCATTAATGATTCTAATATAGAATTCACTCATTGATATTATTTTGTTGTGTTTTTTTTTTATGGATCTTTTCATTATTTTTAGCCATTTGTTATCGAAATAGATTAATTGCCATGGATGAGGTTCATCAGGAAGGTATACATACACTTGTTACCACAAGTGCAAAAAAGAAAAGAGGTCCTACTAAATTGAAGACCATTGCTACAGATGGTGAAAGTAAAAAAAGAGGTTCAATTTAATAACCTTGGTCAATCTATTGGTGGTGAATCAGTCACACTTGCTTCTTTTTTGAGGCCTATAGTAAGAGAGCTTGTATCGTACATAATTTCAAATTGGATGAAGCTTCCTTCGGATATGAAAAATTTATTATGGTAATCTGTTCAGGTATTCTTATTTTATAAATGCTTAAGTTTTTATAGATAGCTATTGGATAGAAAAATTAATAATTATTCTATTTATATGAATATATCTTGCAAAAAAGATACCAATTAGATGAAGAATGGCAGAAAGCTTATATATTGCATGCGATGGGCGAGCTTTAGAGGGCCTCAAAATCAAGACCAGTTCAAAAATTATTGAAGGCCAAAAATGAAGAAGAAAGAATGAGGCTAAGACCTAATAACATCAAGTCGATAAGTGAATGGAAATGCTTTGTGAAAGAGAAAATAAGTGATAAGTTTAAAGTAGTGCATTATTATGTGATAATATAAGAATGATCAATTTATTTTATATGATTAAGGCATTTGATACATTGTTTTAGGTAAAAAGTGAAGGATTTAAAAAGATAAAGAAGAAACAAATTCCACACACAACAGGTCGTAAGGGAATTGCTCGGGTGACTGAGGATATGTAATTAAATATATTTCTTAGAATCTTAAACTTTTGCATTGATTGTCGCTTTATTTTTTTCAAAAATTAAATTTTACCTAAAGATCTTAGTTAATGACATAAATTAAGCTACTAAATTTTCAAAGTAATTTGCTTGTTTATGAAAATAATAAATCATACGTGACAAGTAAGTTGTAGTTGGTGTGTTTTCTATATGCTTTTATTGTCTAGTAAACACATGTTGTCCAAGTTAATTTTAAGTTAGGTACAAATATTTGATCAAGAGATGTTTTGTGGATATCATACTTTTCTTGACAAAAGTAGAATTATTGTTACATATCTCAACTAGTGAAATAGTAAGTTTTTTTTTTTCCAGATTATTCTAAAGTCCTTTCCAAATTATCCATGGCTACAAAAGTTGAATATTAATGAATTTGGTGTAAAGTGTAGCTCATCTACATTCATTATTATGTTGGATGTCATAAATCTGACTATCTTATGAAAATAAAATTTTATTATATATGCTTGATCTTTTTCAAAGGAAATTTCCTCTTTCTAGGAGCGTAAAATGTGAATAAAATAGTTTTCATGATATATCTTTTTTTGTTTTCTCTTGTAAAAAAAAAGTAGCAGAAAATCAAAGGTGTCTCGAGTTGACGTTTGGATTCGAGCACGTACAAAGAAAAATGGTCAACTAGTGAACACAACAGCTGCTGAAACCATTGTAAGAACAATGCATTTTCTTTTCTTTCATATAATGAAAAATTTTGTTTTTCTAACATTTTCTTAATGGTTATAAATTTTTTTAATTGTAGGATAAATTGAAAAAAATTGAAAATGATTTATCAGCATCTTCTGCAACAAATTTGAGAAAAGATGCTCTCTCACAAGTAATTAGTTATGATAATTCCTATTTGAGAGCAGTAGGAAAAGGAGTTATAATTTCAAAGTTAACTATACTATCTTAGAAAGGTAGCATTATAGCTAAATTGCAATAAGAACACCATGAAATTAAGATAGAAAATACTCAAATAAAGCAAGAGCATGATAAAATGAAAAAGGAAATGACAGAAATGCGGAGTCTAATAGAAGAGCTAAAAAAGCACAAGGCAAGTTTGCTTATGATTTATTTGCTTTTATACAATTATAATATTTTGATTATGACATTTTAAATTTTTATTTTAGAGTCAAAGTCAAGATAGTGAAGCACTTATCCATCCACCACATTTATCTTTTACTTCTTTATCGGTAAGAATATTATTTATATTTGAATTTTCTTAGAAAGATTGACATAAAATTAAATGTTAATGCTCATTGATTTGTTTTTATTCCTTTTGGTTTAAAATCATTCTTGCCATGTTGTTGAAGAGCTTGAATGCTTTGCCAATTATTACGAAGTATAAGTTGCTTGATTGGGAGGGGTCTGGAGTAATAGTGGTGAGGGGCGCTGGTCTTCAAGTGATCCAAAAGTAGTTGTTCATCACATTCTTATTGAACCTAATAGTACAAGGGTTTGGATAGATAAAGCAAAACAAGGTGAAAAGTATTTGTGGAAGGTAACACCTTTTATGTCTACTATTGAAGAAGCTGTTGGGAGTACAGTTGCATGGCCTACTAACAAAGTGATTTTGGTTGCTGCAAATAAGCTTTTCTAGTTCATCTAATTAGGTAATTTGTTTCTATGAATTTGATGCATTTATTATCATAAATAGAGTAAATTTTTGTTTAAAGTTCTAGGAAAATAATTTCATATGTTTTTCTATATAGTCATATAATTAACTTTACCATATATTCATAATACAAATATTCAAATGAACTCCATTGTAATATTATTTTTAAAGTTAAGGTAAAATCTTTAAAATTGTATTTATTTGATTTAAGAAGTTATGTTTTCATCTGTTAATTATATAAATTGACAGTTTTTGCTTTAATAGTTGATTCTACTAAGTTATATTATAATCATATTTGTTTTGCATTGATAATATAGGTTTTGGAGAGCAAAATACTTGGTTAAAAAGTGAAGATAATCAAATTGAAGACATGATATATTCAAGTATAGAAAAAATATATTTATGTATGTAAGCACAAGAAATCATACTTAGCTTTTTGTATCTGTTTTTTGTCTATTTGGATTAAGTCTGTACTTAAACTTTTTGTATATGTCTTTTGTCTATTTGAATACATACTCATCTTTTTGTATAATCCTTTTTGTATACCTGAAAATTTCTTATTGCATTACATGATACAATTGATGATGTATGTATATAAATGAGTGTACATATATATATATATAATTTCAAATGGAATGATTTAAATTTGGGATTATTTGACATTATTTTATATTTGATATTGACATAAATAGATAGCTTGAAGAAAATTATAAATTAAAAGAAAATTATATGAATATTGATAACTTTTAAAAGAATGCTACAATAGTAAGATAATATTTTAGTAGCATTTTGTAATAGCTACCAACATATATACTAGTAGATTTTATAAGAATATGTTGGCATTTATAAAATGCTACTATTATACAGTACTAGCATTTTTTAAAGGTTACAAAAGATTAGATAATAGCATTCTAAATTGCTACTGAAATTCTAAAATAGCATTTTTTCCATGTTATACTTGTATTTGGTGACACTTTATAAATGCTACTTATAGTCCAATAATAGCATTTATGCTAATAATAGCATTTATGCAATGCAATTAGGGATGATTAGGTAGCTTTTCCTGTATGCTATTAATTCATTATTGTAGCATCCAATTGATGCTATAAAATGTATAAACTTTTAGTTACATTGGCTAATATAGCATAGGCCAAAATGCTACCAATGGCATATGGTAGCATTTTTTAGATGCTAACATATGTAAGTTTTCTTGTAGTGTCTAACAATAATTTTATCTTAATAATGATTCAGATAATAATTTTACATTATTATTTTCTTTATAATTATTTGAAGGAATAATAATTTTGTTTTAATATTATTATTTTCAAAATCTAATAAAAATAAATTTGATATAAATATAATTATTTTATTTAAAAATTAATTTTAAGAAGTTTCAAAAATTTTATTTAATTTTTTACACATAATTGTTATTATTTAACATTAAGTCAATAATTTAAATTATATAATAAAAATAAATATTTAAATTTATATAAATTTATCGTTAAAATAAGATCAAAAAAATCTATCTTACAAATGTATTAATATATGCTATTATTAATGCTTGTATGCAATCTTTAGACATACTATTAAATAACATTTATGTAAATTACTAATATAATTAAGATGTTATTGTATGATTACTCGAACACATTTATGCAAATTGACTTAATTAGTTATATTTGTTAATATATTTATTTTTTATTTTATATTAATTACAAATAAGTATAATTAGTTATTGTTTTAAGTACTAGTAATTATACAAATTAATATGATTAATTATTATATTACATATTCATAATTATACATTGAAGAGATATCTATAACATATTTGCGGGAAAAATTTACCCGATCCACATGTTAAATCGTGATTGGTATCACTCTTAGTGGGCTTTAATACCACTGGGCCTCCTAATTCAAATTGAGTTTTCACACCATATTTCTAAGTTGCATAAAATAAGGCCCACTACATCCCTTAGACAGCTCTTAGTGATTTGAGAATCATGATGTTGCAACTTTAGGAGACTGGCTTGGATTCGAACAAAGGGATGTGTTACGACCATCTGTTATCGCTTCCATATCTAAAAAGTACTTAGAAAAGCACAAAACCCAAATTGTGAGTCCACGGTGTGTGTGGGAGCAAGCTAATCCTAATACGAATGACAAAGAACATAATATTTTAATGATGAATTGCAATTATTAAGGAATCAAATCTATATTGAAGAGACTCACTTGTAGCAGTATTCAATATGACTGACTGCACTTGACGAACTAAGGTCGTGGTCAAGGTGGTTTTGCCCTATGTAATACCATTCTAATGTAAGTTAAACTCCTTAAGACAAGTCTTTATCTATGGACAAAATTAGTATAGTTTAATCCTATTTGAAAGAGGTGTGCAAGGATTTATACTTGCAATAAAACATATATTCTAATTATTCTTAATTAGAATAAGACACTTATCTTAACTAATTTTAATTAAAAAGGGAATTTAAATACTCGTACTTGTAATAATTCTTTACTTGCAATAAAATGCCTTTTTAGTTAATCCTAATTAGAATAAAATATCTATTTCAATTAATACTAGATTAATTAAAATAAGGGTTGGCTAAAATGGACTCCAAAGTTGTTTTGATCTTTTTGTCTTCCATATGCATTAACCTAATCATATGATATACCCTTTGGGCCAAAATACCCTCCAAATAGGCTAGGCGTAGGAAAATTATATTGATTTGAACCAAACTTTAGATTATTTTAACCTTCTACACCACACCCACAAGTTGCGTCCTAAAAGAGTGACTTCAGACCACCTGCGCTTTTGTATACATTACATGGTGAAACGACACAATTCTGACTTTGGACTTAGGCTTGAGCCCATGGTCAATTTTTGTGTATCAACATTAGCCCCCTTGATCATATGGATTGTGTAGTCTCACAGACAAGTAATTTATATGATCGACTTCGAAGATGCAACATGAAGGAGTTCATATTTTTCTCTCTAATCTTCAAAACATTGCCGTTTTGCTTGCAGTAATATATCTTAAAACAATATCGTTGTAGTTGTTACTAAAGCGATCTACCCTTTTGCTGTATCAAATATAGCTGAATAAAATATTAGCCGTTACATAGCAACTCTTCAATATCCACCAACGGCCAAGATCTGTTTGCTCCGTTATTGAGTTTACCCTTCTTGTTCTCAAATATCCAACAAATAAGGTTGAGCTTTTTGAACTTTCAAATTTTAAAATACCATGTTTTTCTCTTTTCTTTCCAAAATTACGTTAAATTAAGTTCTTTCTATTTTAAGAACTTTACCTTTTTGTCTTTCCTGCTTTGCATAATCAGTGTGGTCCCTCATATTTCCATCATTGCTTATATACGTTGCTTTCTTGAGTTCAATACAAAGTTCTCTCATGTTTCTTTCTACCTCACAACTCTCGATCAGGTAGTCTTCCATCATTTCCCTCTACTCTTGAAGGTTTTCCATTGTCTTTGTCCTTCCATTTTTTGTATTATAATATAATGGCAACCTCTCGTTTGACTATTGAAGTTCTTGACTACCTTTTCCATATGGAGGATGGATTTGTGGGTAAATTGGCTTTGAAAGTAAAATCCATTCCAGTGGAATCTTTGCCCAAATCAACTTTTGATGGAGTACATTTTATTAGATTGAGCAGTATTTCTTAGCTTTGCATTGTCCTTAACGAATGTAGACCTAATCCAATGCAGTTTTGTTTCACATCGGCTATAGAATTGGAGAATGCCACCATTAGAGACATTCTTTCTTGCATAGACATACTATTCAGATCTTTCCTTTGCTATCTTTATCTATGGGAAAGGATTGGTCTTTGCTATGCTTAGTAATTTGTTGGAGCATTGATACTCACACCTTTGTAATACTGTAGGGAGAATTTACCCTAACTCTTGAAGATGTGTCTGCTATCTTGGGTTTGCTTGTTATAGGAGATGAAAAACCTTAGAATATCTAATTGCCAGCTACAAAAAAACGAGTGGAGAATGCTCAAGTAGTCAATGTTCTATATGTCCTACTTATCAAAACTACACTAAGTATTTTTAGGGTTCTATTGTTGACAAGGTATTTGTTCCTGGTGAAGGGTATAACTCAGGCCATAGTTTGGAGGTCATGATTGCTTTATAGTTGAGTCATTTCTTTTTAAGGAACAATTTAGTCGATGCTATCCATAAACAAACCTTCCCTTTAGCCATACAATTGGCTTATGGTCATTGCTTTCCTTTGGCTGCTCTGTATTTAGGTATACTTTACGACCAACTTGATTTAATTCATCTGGATAAAGTTGAAGGTGTTGGCCATTGCACTGTTGATTCTACTATTAATGCATGCTTCTTTCAGGTATTTCTTTTGGAATGTTTTTCGCGTCATACTTACCCTCTATTTAATGCTGCCTATATGAGAAAAGACGCTTTTTGCTCATCTTTACCTTTCTCTAAAGATATATTGCCCTTCAAATTTTCATTGTGCATGCATTGGTATATCAATGTCCTTATCGCAATGATTTCTTCGACCATATTGATGATAAGGATGTTTTCTCTTTTCATCCATATGAAATGCTATTTGATTCTTTCTACTTCCCCAAATTTACCGAAGTGTTTCATCTGAATGGTATTCGCTAAGTCCATATACAGCTTAATAATGGTTATCTGTGCTATGGCACCTATTTTGTGATTTTTTGGCCAAGCTAGCTCCCATGCATTGATGCCCATGGTGCTACCTCTGTATTATCTTACTAGCCTCATCGAGTTTGGATGCAATTACATTTAAACATGATACCTCCTTGGTCCATAGCTTCAGCTTTGTCTCTTGAGAAGGCTATTGATCATTTTACCATATCCAAGCTTGCTAATCACCTAATTGCATTCTAGGGATGTTACAGTTGCTGGTGTTGATATGTATGGCATGTATACCCCTCTATACTACCAATGTTGAAGGCGTACGCTTTTGTCCTCTGTTAAGTATGCTACGGGCCATCTAGAAGATTTAGTAGGCTTGGATTATCAAATTCTACATGGTCCTTTGAAAGCCAGCTCTACCTCTACCATCTAGAATGCAAGAAAGCAAAAAATTCTTTTTATTGAGCTTTAATTTGACCATTGTATCATAATCGGGTTATTGCCTAGTACGCACTTAGACAAGCAGAAGCTCTTCTAATGGCTTCTCCCCTGGCTGCTTCTGAAGTCTTACCGCTTCTTCCGATTCTAAAAGTTTTTCGAGAATTCCTAGGAGTAGAAGTTCATTGATTACTCATAAATCTACTTCAACTAGAAAATCCAAAATTCTGCCAAAGTTCCAACTTCAAAACCAAATCCTCCTAAATAAAAGACTGCTCTTTTTAATTCATCTCTCCTTATTCCATTAAGAAGGAGTTCTCGTCACAAGCCGATCAAGCAACCTGAGGTGATAAGTAAGCCTGTGGTAGTTTCCTCAAGTAGCTTTTCTTCTTCCTCTGAGAATTTGGTTCTTCAAACAAGTCTTCTACTAATGGTGAAAGTAATGAATCTGTTTGGCAACTGCACAAGGTGGCTTTTCTTTACTTTTCCTAGTTTATTTAGTTCTTGTCATATACATCATCTCCTAATCTGCCTCTTCCCCTTCCCTTTTTTTATTTTTGTGAAGGATGTCCCACAGGCTACTCTTCCTAGTGAGAAAGCTTTGTAAGGTCAAAAGAGAAAGACTAGCCTTTTTTCTTCTCTTGTAGCCAAGAAGTTGTTTTCCAAAGCTCTAAAGGGCAGTTCTTCAGTTAACGATGGTGATGACAAGAGTAATAGAGGATCTCCCCCTATTTCTTTGAGCTGAGGTTGGTTATTATGTTGCACCTCTCTCTTGGCTTTTCTTATTGCTTTTGTCATTATTTAAAATTTCACAATCATGGATGTGTTTTTTTGTTTAAGAGTTAGTCCTAATCCTATTACTTCTAACGTAAGCCCAGATCTTGTTTAGCAATTTTCTCTTTTGCCTTCATCTACCCTAAGTATGCTATACACCTTTTACATAACTTGATTACCTTCTACTAGTGGCTCCTTTTGTTAAGGTATTTCCATTTTTCATTTTCCTTTTGTAGCCTCTAGTTCTCATCTATCGAGGTCAACTCATTAGGATATCCTTTCATTTAGGAAAAGCTGTCCTTAAGTAATGTGGAGCCTATTCTTTTAGAGGTGATGCATTCTCTGAGTGGCAATAGGCAATCTTTCTTGGGCACTTCCATCCCTACTGAGTCGATTCAACACATGCGAGCTTTCTTTAAAAAGGTCCTACACTTTGCAGTTGACTGTCAATGTTCCACATTTCTGAAGAACTCATTCATTTATATGATCACTTTAGTTTTTTATAGGATCTCACAAGTAGACTACAAGGATGTCACTTTGGACATGTTGCTAGTATGGAGGAATGCTTGTCTTGATACGCAGTAAGTGGGGTTCATTGTAAAGCCTTTTATGGACTTTGTTATGAATCTTGCTCGTATTGTTTTTTGTAGGCTTTGTTGATTAGTGGTTGATCCTACCTTTGATGATGAATTAGATAGAGCTTGTTGTGACTTGGCACAGGCTAAGGCTCTCTTAGAGAGGTTGGAGAAATTGCAAACAAGTGCTAATTACCTTTCTAATGATTGGAGACATATGCAAAGAAGTTTAAAAAAGTGAAGGGCACTTCTTGCTTGTTTGGCTTCCGTACTACCTGTTAATATGGCTGTAAACAATTTTTCAATTAGAATTTTTTATCAACAAAATTCCAATCCAATAATGAATAGATAGAAAAAATTTCTGGCCACCAATGTAAAAAGCTCTTTGAGATTTATCCCTATACTAAAATATGTGATCATACCATAGCCTGCATCACATGATTATGACCAAGACATTGGTCAAGAGGAATAAAAGGCAAAAAAGATAGAACTAGCAAATAAAGCAAACCCAGCAAAAAAGGCAGAACAAAGCAAAGAAGGCAGACCATCAATAAATGTAGGAGTTATCAAACCTGTAACAAGAAAGCTTATTGTAAGGAGGATAACCAAGAATAATGCCAAGAGGAAAAACTCAAAGAACTTGGTTATGTTTTACTTGGTTTTTAAAAGTTGTTTGCACAAAAACATCAAAGTCAAACATGATAAAGATACATTTGGTAACAGTTAGGTAACTTAATGTTGAATACTAATTATAATCAAGTAACCAACATGAAATGGTTGTGCAACTTTTGCTTTGAACTTTGGATCAAGTTAAACTTTTAAATTCGTGAGCAAACAATGCATTATAAATGTTACTATACTATATCATTGTTATAAATAGCTCAAACTATGTTCATTTATCAACACAGACACTTTCAAGATAAGATTGTTGATGATGCACTTGGCTTTCCAATTTGCTTTACTAATCCCACCAAAACCATCTAACTGTGGTCGCACTCATAGCACCAAAAGTCGTAATGATCGATCTTGTTACATTTCTAAAAGTCTAGCCAATGTACAACCAAGTCAAGTTACATTAATGCCTTACAACTTGGGTATGATGCCTCTTTAATCTTACTAAATTCAGATGTTTTTGTGTTATATCAATGAGCTATTAATGGTGCATTGTGTTGTTTTTTTAGTAATCATTGCGTATTGTTGGCAGTTAATTCATTAGGTGTAACACCCCAAATTTTATCTTAACAAAACAAAATTTATGGTGCAACTTAACTTCAAATACATCAAACTTAACATTACAAATAAAATTAAACCTCCAAATACAATAAAAAATTTAAAATATAATAAACTTTTATGGACAACTTAAGCTAAATTAAAGATTTAAAGCTAAATATTTCTTATTACAAACATTCCAGACTCTAAAATAGTCAAGCTCTAAACCTCTACCAATCCTTTATTCATACCTGAATCTGCCAAATAATGATGACGAGGGGTGAGCCGCCTACTTGATGAGTAAATTTATACATAAAATTGTAAACAAATAGCAGAGAACACAATCATAAACATTAATTTTAAGAACAATAATATTGTAACTAGATAAACAAACTCTTGTTCTGATAGAAATATTCAATAATACGTAAGCATGAACATCACATTTAATAAACCACCAACACATTTAACAATATATTTACCTCATGTCTCATAGTATCACTAGTAGCTCGGTGTCTCATTTATAACAATTCAGTACATTCGTACTCCAGAAATCCGGTCATTAACAGTCAATAAGTGCACAAACAGTAACTCAGCTAGCCAGTCGGCAATAATAACAGAAACAGTTGCTATAGACAATGAGCCAAACATTAATACTAAATATGACTTTTCATGCACAATAGATTCAATAACATTTATGTCACATATTCAATTAAGTAATGCATTCAATGATTTATATGAAAAGTACAACTAATAATGATTTTTAAAACTAGTGTATGAAAAAAATAGATTTGTAGCCACCTAAGAAAGAAAATGTTGATAAGAAAATAATACATTTTATATTTAGTAATTAAACAACTTAAGTACTAGTAAAATAATTTTTCTTTAAACTATATTTAAAAATAAATATTAAGAAACACTAATAAGATTAAAAAAAAAAATACAATTTTTATTTTAGGAGACTAATTAACATAAATCATGATTTATTTTGTTTAAAACCATGAAAATGATACAAACTTAGAAAGTTTAAAATTTAGTTTATAGAAAAACTTACTTGAAACAAATGCATGAAAAAAACATTTCTTATAAACATGTTCATGCTTACAATTATCATTAATAGTTTTAAGTATTTGATTACAATACATTATGTATAAATCTACTTACCTCAAAATAATGACAAGTCAATAAAATTCTTCTATTGTCAACAATAAGTCACCCACTTCCCAGATTAGCTACGCTTCTAAGGACTTCTTTCTACCAAACCTTGAAAAGATGTAAAACTTAGAGAAAAAACTTTTTAAAGAGTATTTAGTGAATTTGCAAAGTGAAACTTGTGGTTTGAAGTGAGATCCTTGCACCTATTTATAGCTAAAAATTGGCTTTAAAATTCAAAAAGTGATAATTTAAAATTCAACTTTAAAAATCAAATAAACTAATCTATCAAAACTATAACTATAAATTTCAAAATCCAAATTTGAATTCCTAAATTAAAATTATTATCCATCTTATTCAATTGCAATTAAATCTTAATTTCAAATTTGAAAACTAATTAATCTATTTTCCTTCCATTCCTATATAAGAACAATGCATTACATTAGGTGGCAAATCATCTGATGGTATACAAGACATTATGACTATATATAATTTTTAAACTTTGACCTTATTTTGCATTAATTGGTTATATCTATGGTCATATTTTATGTTACAAGTATTATGACTAATTAGTGTTATTTTTCAACCAAAAAAAATCTAAAAAAGTGAATCTATAATAGATTAAAGTCAAGGTAAACAAATAAAACCTTAGTATTTTGATCAGTATACTAATTGTTGTGCAAACTATAGTGTCTCAAGCAACCTGATAATGTTAAATATAGGTATTTTATGATGAAGTAGATGTAAGAAATTGTAAGGGATGTTAACATCTTGAAAGATAATGTGAGTTTTAGCTTCTGTATTAAGTTGGTATTTTAGTGTTTGAAAAACAATAAATTTCTTACATATAATTAAATAACATATTTGATATTTCATATTATGTTGAAGTTCAAAGAAATCAATGAGTATACTAAAGGTGATATCACAAAAGTTTGTGAAGAATAGGCTTAATATGTTGCAACTCTTATTAACAGTAATGAACAAGAGGTATATTTTATTTAAAGTTTATAATTTGCTATATTATTCTAGTGGTGTATTGGTGCTTGATGAAATATTTTGCTGCTTCTCTTGTGCCCAAAAATGAAGAAGTTTGAAACAATTAGAGGATAGCTTTTAAGTCACTGATTCGATTGGTTTGAACTTTGGATAAGGTTGGTTTGTGAATTGGTGACTTGATAGCTTAGCAATTGACAAGTTGGCAATTAATTTATTATTGGCTAAAGAAATGTTGATAAGTACTACACTAGATATATATGTTGGATATGTCGAATATGTTGGTAATGTAGTGCACTTGATAATTTGGCATTTTAGGATTTTAATTTTTTTTTCAAACAGATTGTATATGGATTGTTGTTAAGTTATATATTTGATATAATATCCAGTACTATGTTATTGGTATATATTATTGTATTGAGGTACTTTATTAATGAATGCCTATAAATTATAATGTATATATTTCTATTAATTCAGTATTTTGTTATTGAATGCTTATAACTTATCTTGTATTCATATTATATATAGATATAAAATTAATGAGTATGGATATTACATATTAATATTAACTTATTGTGCATTGATAACTCTAATAGTTGTAATATCAATAATTTTTAAATGAAAAACAAAATAGGGCCATTATTATTAACGATATAAGCAAATTTTTATTTTTTAGTATAAAAATTATTTATTGATATTAATATTGTACAGCAAACAACCGGTAACATCTTACAAATCCAACCTACTCTAACATTATAAACATATCAATGTTTGTAGATACAATAGAATCAGAAATCATAGATACCTTTTTGGTACATTGTATCTTGATATTATAATCTCAACACACTTTTGATATAATGTCACACCAAGTACTAATACTTTTATTGCGATACTCTATTTGGTGTCACGGATTATTGATTGAAGCTACTATGTTAGCTAGAACTAATGTCTATAAAGCATATCACCGATACTAACCTAATATTAGCAATGGCTATTTTTCTAATAGTCCAAAGGATCAAAAACCTTACAAAGGGTTAAAGTCAAGCTTAAAACGAAGATCGGATTAAAAAAATGGGTTAAAGATAGGCTAACATTCAGTATGGCCAAGTGTACTTTTTTTATATGATCAAAGGTTTCCTTTTATAAATATTGTTGATTTAACTTTTGCATTTATATTTCCACAATTAGAATATTTATCCTTGATTTAATTTTTTTGGAAAATTGAAATTGGAAATATTAGAAGTGTTATTTATTTTGGAGTAGTTATTGGGAAATTGAAATTGGAAATATTAGAAGTGTTTTCATATTAGTGAATGGTTGAATTTAACTTTTGATTATGTGATTACATTTCTATCTTTTATTGGAAATTGCATTGGAAGAAGTTGTTGGATTTATAGTATGTTGGGAATATTGCATGCATTTATATTTTTTTTTTGATTAATTGAAATCATTGTATTTTTTCATTGATACAGTACATTTGATTCGTAGTACATAATTGTGTTTTTTTGCACTATTTTTCATTCCCATATATAGAGCAGGATTTTCAATCACCAAAAATCAGTATCTACAATGATAAGATTTCTCTTCTTGAAAGAATTAATAGACATCTTATTTTTTATGTTTTCAAAGAACACAAACTTTGTTGAAAATATTTTATGGCTTTGAGATGTGAACTGCCGACTTTGTAGTCCTATCAATAATTTTGTTTATACTTTCTAGCATATATACCCATAAATAATAGTAAGTGATAAATTGATTATTTAGTTTTTTTATTACATTAGTGTTCATGCTCCGTCAACAGTGTGGTGATCTTGTATCTTTGTTTGTGATAATAAAAGTATAGTTTTAAAATTCCATTTTAGAATGTGGTTGAAACAACAGTGAATAATTCATTGGCTTTGCACAAATTGATGCCTCAAGAACAAGCAACCGTACATCGAACATTTGAGAAAAATGAGCATATGTATGTGATGATTCATTGAAAATTTGCAAAATTCAAATATTTTTGTAAAAAAAATTAAAAAGTAATTTAATCCTTAAGGTTCAGTGTATTGGACTTATTGATCTTAATAATTTAATTGGTTCTATGTTTTTTATTCAGTTAAATAACCTGAGTCGCCTAATTGTATTTGTAATTAATTCAATGTCCATACTCTTAATTAAAGAGAACCGTTTAAGAGTGACCATGATAGACCTCGAAAATATTAAGGGACAATCTATCATTAGACCATTTTTATTCGATGGTAATGATTGTGCGTATTGAAAAGTTAAAATGAGATTTTTTTTATAAGCTGTTCTCTATGATATTTGGGATATCGTTAATGAAGTTCATTTTCCCACCAAGAGATATGTTTAATGGTGGGAGTTCATTCACAAAACTAAAAGATGAGTGGGGTGATGCTAATAGGAGAAAGGTGTTCTTAAAACTAAAACTTATAAATTCATTTTGTTGCATAATTGCTGTAAACAAGTTTTATAGGATCTCTTTTTATAAAAATGTTTATGACATAGGGTATGGTTTAGATTTTATATGATGTAACCAGCCAAGTTATAAAGCCTAAAATTTAGGTGACTCAGAAGACAAAATGAATTGTCTAAAATGAGACCCCCTAAAACTATTAATAGCATGTACGCTAGATCTACCAATATTTTAAAAAATTTTTAATATATCTTAGTATATCTTAGTGAAAAAGCAAAGAAAATTCTTACATTTTATCCAATGATTAGAAAGAAAAAGTGACAGTAATAAAAGAAGTCAAAAGTTTTAACATATACACTTTCTCTTAGTAACGACAAGATGTATAGTCCAAAATAAGCAAATTATTGCTTTTAAATCAATGAAGCATGATGATGAAGAAGAAGAAGATGGAAGAGACGACGATGAAGAATATAACAGAGAAAAAATTGCTCAAATGCCTAACAAAGTTTTTGGAATTTCTAAGCATGAAAATACTAAGAAGGAAAAATCAATAATGTAAAGTTATTTGATAAGTGTAAAAGATCCAAATGCCCCTTTTTTATCTCATACGCATCAAAAAAATTATTCCAAACTCAATTTTTTATATCAACATCAATTGCTTTGTAAAAGCATATATATAAGTATATTTATATATGTATAGTTCAAATAAACATAATTAAGTATTTCTAGTTAATCTAATAATTATAAATTTTTTAAGTTTAATTAATATGAATTTTCAAGTAGGAATAAATTAAGAACCTGTTCTTTTTATGAAGTAAAACAACGTATCATAAACTTAATTAAAAAATAATGACTAATTAAGCATGCACAACATGCAACGTTTGCAGAATTAATTAATTAATTGAATATCAGTTAAGCTAATTAATTAATTAATTAAATAAGGATGCAGTTTTTAATAAAAACTGAATTAGATATATGACTGACAAGACATATATAAAAGGCCCCATCTCATTGATGGATCCATGTAACTTTTAAATACTGAAATTAATTTTTAAAAAAGAAACACACACACAGACATAAGAGAAAATGGGTTACACCAGCAGCAGTAGCAACAAATTATTTAGTGCTTCTAAGTTGGTATTGTGTTGGATCATTGTGATTGCATTTCTCGTGCGATTTGGCGAAAGCGAGAGCTATGATGATTGTATGAACACTTGTGATTGGCGGCGAACTAAGATTTCGAGAGACCAATGTACCCCTTTCTGTCTAATAAAGTCTACAGGCATTTTTGAATTTTTCGGCTACTAGTATTAATTCCTATATATGTATGTTCGATATGAACAATAACAGAGCAAGAAGAAGAAGTGAGATATTTCATAAATTAAATAAAGACTAATTTTGTCATTACATCCTAATAATTAATTTCTTTATAACTTTTAAATATTGAATTTTAGCTACAATATATTTAAATGGGTACGTATAATGAATAATACTTATTTAATTTGTTAATCGTGCTTTTGCAAAGAGGATGTGGCATTGGCCGAGAACAACCTTAGAGTTGATTTCTCACAATCCACAACTATTTTTGCCTTAGGCAATATCATTCTGCAACCATTCAGCCCTCGACTCTTTAATTATGGTTGATGTCAACTTTTTATCTTCTTTATTTACATTGGAAGTACTGCTATAAACTGCACTTTGGAATCGTTCAACTATTAAATCTAATCTTGCATTTCAAATGTACATTAATTATGACACATTAATTATTCATTATATAAAGTTATTAGATTTAATTCCAACTATTAAAAGTATTTAAATCTAATAGTTTATAAATAATGTAAGAAATTGTGTAAAGTTAAGAGATCATTAATTCTTCTCATATATATATATATATATATATTGCGATGTGTAAACAAGATAATATTCTAAAATTTTATTTGTTCACCACAACAGACTTAGAGAACATAAAACCTATTGTGAAATTTTTTCTTTATATATATATATATATATAGCATGAAAAGTGCTATATTATTGAAAGAGAATTCTTATGGCAAAGTAGAGAAAGAGAAGTCTTATTATAAATTCATAAAAAAAGAAAAGAAATTAAATTAACCAAATTAATAATTAGTAATTTATTGTTAAAATTTATTGTCTACTTATTAAGGGTACATGGTAGAAAAGCCTAGAAATATTAGTGAAATACTAAAATACTTAAGAGTAACAAATCCACTATAATTCCAAGTATAATAACAAGCATAATCTGTCATCGTAGTATTATGAATGCATTGACCTCCATATTGTTTTTGTTTTTGGAATCATTTTTTTGTGCAATTTGGAAGAGTATATCTTCTCTTATATATCTCCTATATACATCTCTTTTGGGCATTAGCATGATGGGCCCTTAACGCAAATACAAAAATATGGAAATTGAACAAAAAAATTAAAAAAAAATGTATACAAATTAAGTTTGGTCTAGTGAATAATGAATTGATATGTCCATTTTATTATATGATTATGCTTAATTTATCCATCATCAAATAGCATAGTTAGGATTGTTTAGTCTGTTTTGAGTATTTATTTTTCCTTTTAAGCATTTTAGTTTTATTTGTGTTAAGGTGTTTTGATGAAAAAAACATGAAAACGAAGCAAAAGTGCAAGTTCACGAGCCTCTCCATTGATCTTGGGCTAAAGTGGCATAAATCAATGTTCTGAGTATGGTGTACTAAAACCGTGATAACTTTGTGTACACAACTTTAGATCGTTATCTGTTTGTGTTATTAGAAACTAGACAGCCAGAGCTTCAATTTGACATAAGTTTCTCATTGGCAATAACCATGGTGTGCCAACACCATGCACGCTACTAAGAGGTAGCAAGCTTGGCGCACTCACACTAGACCATGGCGCAGACGCGCCACCAGTTTTGCCTCCTTTATGCCAAAGCACCACCTCTACGTTATGTGGGTTCAAACTTGACAATTTTTGATGAATTTTGGCCTTAGGATTATCCTTAGATGGCTAAAATTAGATATATGCTAGGTTTTCATGTTTTTGGGTGGGATTGGTGAAGCAGATTTTTTAGGATAAGAGGTAAAGAAAAATGAGAGACCTCTAGTGAGAGAAAGTGGAAGAATCAACAAATTCTTGGAGAGGATTGGAAGATCACTTGAAGAATTGGGGATATGAAACTTGAATCAACCTAGTTCTATCTCTTAAACTCTTAATTTCTATTGAAACTCATTTGAATTGTTATTATTTGTTTTATTTTATTGAATGGTGATTTTCAAGATGATATTAATATTTGATGTTGATATATTAGTCTAATTTCTATATTTTAGGATCTTGATGTAACCTACTTGGATTATATTTTCATTGGTTGGGGAGTTGTTAATACAAGTATGTTTTATTCATTTACGTTTTCTTGCACTTAAGGTTTTTAATTTGTCGGAAAATGAATTAGTTAAAATTATATGAATGAATGACTGCTTGCCAAAGATTAATTTGTTCATTAAGAGAAAGAAAACATTGTTTACGAACATTAAGAGTCTGGGAAGACATCGATGTCTAAACAATCAAATTAATTATAGGAAAACCAAGAAATTGGGAGTTAATTAGGTCTTTAGATATTAATAACTGGTGAAGCTAAAAGAACGTTTAATTAATCTAGTTAGATAGAGATATCGACTAAGTTGGTTAGACATAGGACGTGGTTCGACTTTGGGAGAGGTAATCAGCTTAAATTATAACTAGTGATTAATGAATTAAAATAGAAAACATTAGCAATTCCCAATTAGGATGAATATAATATCAATTAGGTGAAGTAAAGGCCCTAGGACAATTTCCATATCAATTTCACACACTTGCTTTGTTACTTCTATTTGTTGTTTACCATTCTTGCTTTTAATTAGTGAATTTTAGCTCTTAATCTTAGACTACCTAGATAAAGTCGATTTATCGTAATTGTAGTAATTAGTTTAAAACACAAAATCTCAATCCTTATAGATACGACAACCCTTTTTATCACTTTACTACTTGTCAACCTCGTATACTTGCGAGTTGCGTCGTTGCGTAACAGAAATATACAATCCACGTGCTAAATTATGATTAGTTGATTAGTTAAGTAGGCCTGATATCGATCTTGATGGGCTTTACTACAACTTTTAAGTTGTAATACCCAAATGTAAGTTGTCTCAAGTAATAAAAAATCGAAACTATGAGTTTCGGTGCATAGGGAATTAGTTATACTAAGTTCATAAGTCCAAAGATGGAAATATTACAAGTTCAATTATCCAAATATTATAATGTGAAATGAATTTGTTAATTGTTAAATTTAAATTCACTGTTATTAGATAGTAGGACATTAGGAATCTATTTTGATGATATATATATAAATTATTTCTTCTTTGATACACAATTGAGAATCAACTAAGAAGTGCTCTTAATTAGAAGATGGTTAACATTTTGGCACAAAGATACCAAAAGCCAACCTTTAAATTGATAATGAAAAACTATAAGTTGCCTTATCTATTGATATGTAGAAAAATATCCAGGCATTGTACCTTTTGTCAACTATAAAACAAGATTTCTAACAAACCAAAAATATTTGCAAAAGATAGCATTCAATCAATAGAAAAGTTTGACAATGATGTATAAAGCAAAGGATCAAAGAACAAAATTATAAATCAACAAAACTTAACCCTCAGCCCTAATTATGAATTTAGAAAAACATTATGTAAGAAATAAACAAAAAGAAGATGTTCCTAATGCTAAGAGAGCAAGAGCTCTCCCCAGCTCTATCCTAAAATCTCTAACACCAAGGTTTATATAGGCAAGAACAAGGAGGCTTTACAAGTGTAAATACATACAAGTTGCAAATTTCATCATAACACTAACTACCAAGTTGTGCCTCACATTTGACTATTGTCCACTCCAAGTTAGAGAAATTATGCTACATAAATATTGTTGCACATTAAGTAAGCTTTCCCATGCTTCAAAAAGTATGTCATTTGGAGGTGCATAACTTGAGAGATGATTAAAATAGTAAAGCATGCTCAAGTTGTGAGCTTTGACAACTACTATCAAAATAATGACTATTATAGATAGCCAAGATGCACAAACTACAACTTATGCATAAAATAACAATTATAGTAGCCTTTCTTGCTGGTTCCATTGCTTTAAGATTAAGATTAAGCTTAATTTGAATAGTATTCAAAAAGTTACAACCATAAGATACAAAGGTGTTCACAAGTTGAGGATGCATATGGACAGATCACACTTCATTGTTTTCCTTTACACTTTCAATGATTGTTCACAATTGAGGCTTTCACTTGCAATAAGAATCACTGCATTTGGATATGTTTACACAAAGTTATGGGCTACACATTGATTCATGCTCAAGTGACTAGTATACAAGTAAATAATTTAATTCTTTTTAATTGCAACTTATACTCCTTTAGGCCTATAAAACAAAAATGCACTACATTAATACTTAAATGCAAGTATTATACTCATGCCATTTTGTACAATTATACATAATTGGAAGTATTTGAGTTTAGATCATGAAAACATACAATAGTGATCACTACTCAAAATTTGGCTTTTACTGTTGCCAACTTAGTATCAGTAATATATTTTATTGACACATGTTCAAAGTCTGTAGAATGCCCTAGACAGCAAAAAATGACTCTAAATTTAGTATTAAGGGAAAATCATCAGTACATATTAATCCCAATGAATCGAGATATATTGAGACTTAGGTCACGAAACTATTACGACATTTATATCAGAATTTTGCTAAGAAATTTCTACATAATTTTAGTGAAACTTTGGTATCAAGATGTCATCGAAACATTAGTATCAACACATTCCTAAGTCCTTGTTCTTCGCATATTACTTATACCATAGTATCAATACATCATTGACACTTATGTATCTCAAATATTGCCATTACTCTATATATCTAAATTCTTTAATAAGAGGAATTCATTATGAAATAACAATATAATAAATAAGGTTTTCAACCATAAAATTGAACTTGAAAATTTCATATAAGTGAAAGTGCTATAAATCCTACGTACAGAATTAAAGTACTTGTGAATTTGAACATAATTATCATACCTATCATACATTATTATAAAAGTTATCATAATCCAATTAGTTAACATAATTCCTAACGCACCATAAATCCTTCCAAACAATTCCAACCACTCAACCAGTTATCCAATAATTCCGATAATTCAAGGCAATTAAAATTCATCCACTTAGATTATTCCAAACATTCAATGCACTCTAGCAAACCATATTCAATCCGAATAAAACAATCCAACATAGTAATTATATTCAATTAACTTCAACCTGCAGCATGCTAAGTTTTCCAAGACCAAGCAACACAGCACCAATTCTTCATCCTAATTCTGGCCAAAATAAAAGAATGCAATTATTAATCTTTAGACTTAAACAAAATATGGCCAAAACTACAGAATCCACAACACGTAATATTCCAAATCCAACCAACAATCTTCTAGTCTAACAAAATTCCAAAAAATTTGCATATCATATTAATAATCGTACATTTTACCTTGGCTTAGTGGTTATGGGGTTGCTTAAATTGTTTTACTGCGGACAGCGTTGCCTTTCAGTGTACCAAGCAGAGTTCTATCTGCAGTTCCCAGAAGACTCTTTAGCCCTCTGCCTTTGGAATCTACATCTTTACACCACTGGATCATAATCAAAGTAAACAATATTCTCTAAATTCATACAAGCAAATTTGAAAGGTCTTAATTCTTACAAATTCTCAACTGTAGGATTGCCAAAAGTCCCTCTGGCTTACATCTTTGTTGCCTTTATCCCTGCTATAATGATAGCAGGGCTTTACTTCCATTATAGTGCTGCATCACAATTGGCACAACACAAGGAGTTTAATGTTAAAAATCCTTCTTCATACGACTACGACATCTTGTTGCTTGGATTTATGGTATATGCCATGCCACTAAAATGGTAAATCTGGGGTTCATTTCCTCATTCTTTTTGGGAATCTTAATGTCCTTCATCGAATGTATGTATTCAGATACTGCTTTGTGGATTGGTTGGGCTGCCCTCTTCAAATGGAGTCCTTCGTAATTGCCAATGCACACCAAGAATCTCGCTGTCTTAAAGAGAGGGGTTCTAGCTACTGAAGACTTCTTAGGCGGTGTATTTTCTGGTGATTATTGCTGTTGCAGTTGTTCCTTCTTTTGAACATATCAAACAAAAAGGAAAGAAATATTAATTTCTACATTACATTATTATAAGCATAGAAAAATAGATCAATGAATCCAACACTAACCTCATTGTTAGTAACTCAATATGTGCTGATATTACTACCAATTGCTTCTCAAACAACATCTTTTCCCTAATCATCTCACTACATTCTGAAGTGCAGAAATACATTCCTGAAGTGACATTCTAGCCAACTCCTAGTACTCTACTTCTATTCGGGGGTTTGTCTAGAGGTGCAGATAAAATGTAATAAACTCTAGTCAATTGAAACAATCTTTGGTTGACTTGGCTTTTTATCTCTTCCTCAACATAAAATTAAGCATATTATTAATTGTAATACATTAATAGGCAATAGTTATTCACAATGGGGATGATGTTAGGTCATGTTCGCCATCTTTCTTCTGTCAAGCTTAACTTCGGTCCATCTCACTGATCAAAGGCACTCCATGTCCTCTTTTTGAAAGTTATATTTGCATTAGATTAAAATTCCAAGTTTCATAAAAACATTACAATTTGACCACTTGTTATGAACCACACCAAACATTTGGCAGATAACAAACAAACTAACTAAACCCACCAACTTCTCCGCCTACCAACTTAATTATATAATAACCAACTTACCAAATTTTCCATTATTCTCCTATATCTTGAACTACCTAAATGATGATTGTACTTGTGCTTTGCGTGCTTTTCCTTTGCCTGTCCCCTAATTTTCTACAATTAACCCAACAATACAAGTTCAGGATCAGTAGTATCATAAAAAAGATATTACGTGCTGGGCAAAAGAGAAAATGTATCACCTAAAAGTCTTCATATAGAACTCTTTTACAAAAGCCACCCATTGTGCTTTTGTGATGTTTAGATACGCTATTAGAGATGATTTCAACTGCCTACGATTGTCCTTCTTAGGCAAGATAAGCTCATGCGTCAATGTCCACCTAAAATTCATTAATAAAACACCCATATTCCGAATGACTTGTGCTTTACTCTTCACATCAACTTGATACATTTTCTGAAAAAACAATAAGCTAAAATTATGTTTTTAACATATATAAGTAGCCAGCATAACTAGAAACTAAACATGTTCCAAAATACCTGAATATGAGTCCACAAATTCTCCTTAAGTCAAATTGGAACCTTTCTCCAGTTATCATAGATGGTCGGCACATAATCTCTTACTAAAACTCCTATATAACTTCTCAAGTCATTGGCTTCATGGCCTACTAGAATGCCAAAATGATTGTAGTCAACCATAATCTTATCATTCTTGGTAACTTTCTGTAATGCCTTCTTTGTTGTTCATCTTTTTTTAAGTCGCTGGTCTAATTCCAAATCTTTGGATTCAGCCATTTTTTTCCACCAAAAAGTTGGTTCTTATTTAATACACCTGCATGCATACCATTCAGTTGTCAATTATATTGTATTTTAACATTAAATAATCAAATATTGATGTAACGGAAAGTCAAATAATCAAATACAAATGCCATAACGGAAAGTAAAAGCATGTTTAGAATTAGGAAACTTAGGAAATGAACATGTTGTTAATGAACATAGTAACAAATTAAAAGAACTTAGAGCAACAATATTTATTGTAGATCCAAAGTTTCCCAAATTCCATTATAATAAGACCTATCATAAATCCCATCATCATCATCCACTCCAAATTCACATAATGGCAAATCGCTAGATAAAGGTGTGTACAAAATCATACCATCACATTCATCATGACAACCATTTTTATGGACTCTTTCAGCCACTGAATATATCACATATTCGGTATTACCCATTTGATCTCTAATATAAAAGACTTGTTTTGCATGCTTGCTTAAAATGAAACTACCCAATTTATGACAATTCTATTCAAATCAACCACTGTAAAACCATAGTCATCAACTATAACAAACTTCTTTTCTAGCCAATCGCATTCAAAAACAACTTTGTTAAAGCAAAGATAATCTACTTCCTATATTTCATCAGTGACCCCGTAGAAAGCCATGCTGCTGAAATAGGGATTCTTGTCCTTTGCACTTGAAACCTGCATGGTTTCTACAACAAGCATAACACCACTATTGCTTGTTACACGATTGTTGTCCCAATCTCTTGTTGTAAAAGTTACATCATTTATAGAATATGCTACATATTTAGTCACCAAAGATTGAGGCTTATTGGCTAACCGCCTAACTATTTCAGTGACATTTATACCATTTTCAAGATTAAATAGAAATAAAATTAAGATTAAAACAAAACAAAGAACACGTGGTTTATGCTTTCAACATTACTTGAATTTCTTTTTTAAATACAAACTCAACAAAGTTTACTTACCTATCCTTTAACCAACTAGCAAAAGCACAGTTATGCTTATTTTGCGGCCATATATCATTTCTTAATTACCTTGGGTTCTTGAACTTCAAAATCTTCTTGCATTCCCCATATAAATGAAACTAATCCTAAGTTATTATTATAACCCTAATGTTGTTGGCTGATGTTAAAATGAGATATATAGTAAAGGGCGAAGAGTATCTACATGGTATATAGGATAATTTTCGATGTGCTTCATCTAACTTTTGGAGGTTAACTAAATGCATTTATCCAGTACTTAAGGGGCTTTCATTCAGCAAGTGATGTTTATCATTTGTATTATAGGTGCAAAGCTATTTAGCAGAAAAGTGTAAAGCTTCCTCTGCAATGTAGGTCTTAGCAATGCATCCCTTAAGATGATTGCGGTTTCAAACATAACCCTTATATACTTTCATGCATCACTCAAAAACATACATCCATCTAAGGTAAACAGGCTCACATAATCTGAGTTTTTCAACAAGATAGACTATCAAATGTACCATTATGTCAAAAAAGTTTGGTAAGAAAAATTGTTCAAACATACACAAAGTGACCTTAAGGACTCTATTCAACTATCGTGATATTTTATCTTCTTCACTATTTAAACCTTAGCAGTCACATCATGCTCCATTAACCATCCACACATAAAAATGTTTTTTTTTTTTTTGAAGGAAAATGATTTATACTTAATCCAAATTCAGTAATACATTATAATGAATTCAAGTCCCACTAAAAATACACAAATAAAAATAATATGTATAATATTATATAGTGTTGCATTATAATATAAATAAAACAAGCTAGTATTTAGATTAAAAAAGTCATAAAAGATTGGAAAATGAAAATTATAATATGATGCATAAGTAAATTGTATAAAGTCATGTTGAATGTTACTTTTAAATTAGTTGTTTTAATGGGTGTAAATAAAAGGAAAATAAAATCTAATCATTAATATTTGTCAAAAAGTTAATTTTGTTAACATATTATCACAATCAAAGGCTGAACACATGGATGTTGACAAATAAAAGATAAAAAATTAGTGTGATAACTGATAAGTGTTGTTATTCGTTTTAGTTTAACAAGCAGAGGCCAACAAATTTGCTATAGTTTTCATACATGTAGCTTTGCAAGTAAATTTTAACAGGCTTTGGATAGACAAAGTAAATTCATAGCTTTGCAAGTAAAAATTAGCATTACTAATTTATTTTGCTTGATGTATACATGAATCAAATATAATAAGTATATGTCAATTCTGGCAATATAAATTGTCCTCTCCAGTAGAAAACAAAATGATAATGAAGAGTGTAGTAAATATATGAATAGTGATCATAATGATTTTACTTTTAATTTTTTTCATCAATCACATATTATTATCATTCCGGTATCTGTTTGAGTTTAACTTTGTGGTTACTTAATCATGGGGTAAAATCTTTATTTTTACAAGATAATAAATCATTAACGGAACTTTATGATGTTAGAATGCCACAATTCTATAATTAAGATAATAATATTGATATAAAATTTTATATTAATTATTAAGTAAAAAGTACTGTTCATTTAAAAAATAAATTTTTGAAAAGGGAAAAGGTCGGTCAAATTAAAATAATTAAAACACGTACACTTTAAATCGTCCTAATTAACAAAATGTTTTAACAACCAAAGGTTTGAAACAAGTATTTATTAAGTTCATAAAACCTAAGTGCTTTTTTAACAAGGGATATGTACGGTGCCAGATGTTGGTTGGAATAGTTAAAGTCTTTTGAAATTTTCTTGCCTTCGAATTTGCAAACAAATAATTGGGATAAAGTAAGGGACAAAACGCCGACTTGGGACTACCCTATTCTCTTACCTTTTTTAGAAAAAAAAAAATGACTTGGCTACCAATCCAACACAGGCTTTGAAAAATAGGAAAAAAAAAGAGATCATTTTTCACAATGTAGAGAAAAACATTTTGACGGTGTTTGGGTAGCCAACAATACCGTTTTGGCAAAAAGAAACTTTTACAAAGCCAAAAATAAGAAAAAAAAAAACAAAAGTTAGAGTATAATAGATAACATAACACAACACTACTTAATAACTCAGTAGAAAAAAAAAAAAGCAAAATTTGTTTTGCTTCTTTTTTTTTAGTGCCTATAGTGAAAAAGCTGTGGATAGCTCTTTGAATAAATTTATGGTAATTTTCTTTTTGGTGAGTTTTGGTTTATAAGGGTTTTTGGGTGAGATCAAGATTTGATATGATGTAAATATTTTGGGTGATAATGATGGAGAGTTAGTGGGATTTGGGAGGCTACACTTTAGTGATACATTTTACGTATTATTTGAATGATTTGATCTAAGATATTGACAAATGAAGATTATTCATGAAACTGAAGATTGTAATTTTTTTCATGAATAATAATTTAAATAACTAAAAATATTATTAGCACTTTTATTAAATCAAACAAAACTACTTTTTAAAAAGATAATAAAATTATTTTTTCATTAGATCAAAAGTATAATCATGCATTAAAAGGACTCTATTCAACTACCGTGACATTTTATCTTCTTCAATATTTAAAACTTAACAGCAATCACATCATGCTTCATTAACCATCCACACATAAAAGTGTTTTTTTTTTTTCAAGGAAAATGATTTATACTTAATCCAAATTCAATAATACATTATAATGAATTCAAGTCCCACTAAAAATACACAAATAAAAATAATATGTATAATATTATATTGTGCTGTATTATCATATAAGTAAAACAAGCCACTATTTAGATTTATAAAAGTCATAAAAGATTGGAAAAGTGAAAATTATAATATGATGCATAAGTAAATTGTATAAAGTCATGTTGAATGTTACTTTTAAATTAGTTGTTTAAATGGGTGTTAATAAAAAGGAAAATAAAATTTAATCATTAATCTTTGTCAAAAAGTTAATTTTGTTAACATATTATCACAATCAAAGGCTGAACACATGGATGTTGAGAAATAAAAGACAAAAAATTAGTGTGATAACTGATAACTGTAGTTATCCGTTTTAGTTTAACTTGCAGAGGCCAACAAATTTGCTATAGTTTTCACACATGTAGCTTTGCAAGTAAATTTTAGCAAGCTTCGAATAGACAAAGTAAATTCATAAATCTAGCTAACAATGTTGACAAACAGATAATAATTGATTACAAGACATAAAGAATAATAAAATTTAAAATAGTAACAAAGTTTATTAAAGAATTAATAATAAAGTTTTTAGAAAGTGAATATACATTATAATATATGGGTATAAAACAAATGACATATATAATATAATGTTAGAATATGTCAAAAATTAATTTTATCTTATTGGGAATCATTGAGTTATAACCAAATTTTGTGGATAAAAATATAATTATAAATTATTATGTCTACGAACATTGTTTTGCTATTATAAAAAATTTTAACCTCACATTTTACTCTTTATTTCGTTCTATATATATACATATATATTCTATTATTTTCTTTTTCAAAAAATCCAATCATAATCAATCATGAGTTTTGACAAATAATTTATTGGTTGTAGAATATCAATTCATTACGTATTAAACAGTTCTCAATAAATTAATAATTAAAAAGTAAATTACTTATTTGACTTACAAATTAAGTCTTTATTCATTAATCCCAGACATTTAATTTAAGCTTCGGGGAAAAAAAAAGGGTTTCATGCAAGCTATTTTGAAAAAACACTTTTAATCCTTGACATTAGATTGATAGACAAACTTTTACAAAGGTTGTAAACAATAATAAGCAAATAGGTAACAATCTTTTAATTCATAAATATTAATTCTTTGATAACATCTAAATCCCTTATTCTTTATATTTTTTATAAAAAAATAAATATAAAATAAAATAAATACTCCACTCTGGTATGTAAATATATTTAATTATTTAAATTACTTTGCATAGATACATTTTGTATTGATAAGGACAAAAAGGTTAATTTTCAACCAAACTAGAATATAAACGGTACCACTAATTTAACCCTTAGGAGCTAACATAGTTACATTGCTAGAAGATTCCATCACTGTAGATGAGTGATCTAAATATAAGAATATAAACTAGCTAAACAGCTAAGTTTTCTCGTTAATACGGATTTGATATATACATATATATATATATATATAAATATATTTTTTAAGTACTTTTATCTTAAGAGCCTCAAGTGATATCAAATTAATTATAGACCATGCAAATGTCAGAATTTGAGACTCGGTCTATGGCTGTGCCGTAGTGATTTTTCATCTTCAGAAGGAAGTTATTAAGATACAAGCGTAGCTAGCAAAGTTGCAGGCCCAGTTGGTCACCATGCAAATCCAACGAAGTAATTTAATCTCGCAAATTTGCACAGAAACTGTGAAGGCTCAAGAGCCGGCAGGCGTCTTGCAGCAGTTGTAGCAACAACAACAACTGCTCGACACATGCTGTTTTTTGGAAAGTGATTTTGGCTCAAGTTGGGAATGGACAGAATGAAAAATTTTCCTTCAGTCATTACCATCATACAATTTTGTTATTGTATAAATCATAAATAAAATTGTAGATTTTAATCCCAATGATATCCCATTAAAGTAAAAATCCATAATTAGCAAAATATAAGTCAAATGTAGAGGAGGTTACATTGTAAAATCAGTCTTAATTATTAAGTTCATGTATTATACATATCCACACACATATGTATATTATTGTAACATATCACTGCAACAAACAATGCATTTTAATCCTTGTCGCAAATGACATTGTTTTCTCTTTCAATAATTAATTAAATTCCGTTTTTATGACAACATCTTTAGTGATGCCAAAAAATTTGTTGCTAAAATCGCCTCTAGCAAGAAATTTTCATTATAAAAAAAATGAAGAAGAAAATTACTAATTAATTTCTATCTTTGGTTATGACATTTCAATCGCCATATTATAGTATTAATATTTTTGTTAATTAGTAATAACTTTATTATTACTAAAATTTTATATTTCTTACCTTTTTATATTTTATTCATTTTCTTTATTTTTTATATTTTATTTGAAATGTGATACCTTTCAAATTGTACTCATTAACATTGATGTAAAATTACTGATAGTTAATTATTAAATTAAATATTATAATAATCATACTTCTATTAACATTATTAGTATAAATTTTTTACATTAATGTAACATAACATTTATACTATTAAAGTAATATATTAAATTAAAACAGTAATAAAATAATTTATGACATTCTTAAAGTAATTTACTAAATTGTAATACTTATTGAAGTAAAAATAATCTATGGGTCTTTATATTATGATAAATAAAATTAATTATATCATAAATTCATTTATAATAAACAAGTTCCTAATGAGTAATGAAAGACAGTTAATTTATTAAATATAAGGATATAAGTATCATATTGTTTTGGTGTTTAACAAAATATGATATTTTTTAAATGTATAGGGATCCTAATGTTAATAATCTGTATACATATATACGTCACAACCATAAACCTAACTCTTCTGTTTTCGATTTTCTGCTACCACTTGCTCTCATCAAAACTCCATATTAATATTCTTTTTGATAATAAGTCTTTCTATTATTAATATTTATTCAAAATAAAAATTTAAAGTATTTGTTTATTTAATTGACAAATTAAAGATATTAAAAGTATACTATTCTTATAAATAAGAATACAATCAAATTAATAATTTTTTGTATAAAATAATTTAGCAATAAAAATAAATTTAATATTTGACTAACAAATAATTAACCAAATGCAGTTATTGGCGGCGACATATTTATCATCGCCAATCATATCGTACATAGCTATTATAGCATATCAATTTTATTGAAATTAAACTATAATATGTATATTTAGAAAATGATTAAAAATTGTTTTCTTTTTCTTATACGTACTAATTTGACCGAGATATGAAACAAACAGATTCAAAGTATCAATTATAATTATATCATTTATTAGATTATTCTTAAAGATGATTTAGATAATTTTTGAGTTATTTCAATTTTGGACCTAACTCTAGTTTTAAAAAATTCCAAACTTTCAATAACATTCATTTAATATTTCATGCTAATTTAAATTGATCAATAGGCAATAATATTTTTTTTCTGAAACATTTGCAATAACCAATGATAGAACATTAAATACCAACTCATATTTATATTATCAACGTATATCTCCAATGTTCTCAAACATGCATGCCCTAAGTAAATAGAATATTGGAGAAAATATATCTATGTAAATAAAGAAAAAGGATTGAAAATAGTTGATGGTTAAAAAAAAAAAAAGAAGCTAAATCATTATTAAACATTTTTTTAAAATATTTATTAGGTTAAGTTTTGATGCATAAACAAATTATTTGTTCTAATATTAGAAATGGCTACCATAATTTAAAGATTTGTTCTAGTATTATCTTAGTCACTTAAGTAGTGACTCCACCTCAAACAATCCAAGTTAGGATCTGTGGTGGCTTGAAGGAGGAGGCAAAATTTTGGTATTGGTTGCTCTTTTTGTCGCTTTCTATTAGTTGGCAATAATCATGTCAGCCTATTTCAATTTATTTTTCAAGAATAATGTATTTTTTTTCTTTTTGGTTAAAAACTAGCCACGTCATCTTAGTCTTGTTCAACTTGTCTTTTTAGTTAAAAAAAATAATACAATCTAAGGATTATAGATTTTCAATTTAAAATATAAATATATCTTCAACTTTTTAAAAGATAAAGTCATTTTACTGTTGTCTTCGTTTTTCTTAATAAATGTAGGTTTCACTTCAATTAACTAAACAATATGAAAATTCTCCCAATAAATCATTTCATGATTTTACACACACCCCACTTTTTTGACTCGTGCTGTGCTATCCTTCACCTTTTACTCTTTCACTCATTTCTTTTTTTGGTTAAAGGGAAAGCAACACTTTTATCTCTCTCTCCCTTTTTAAACAAAGTCTTTCCCTTCTCCAATGCACAACAAGATATATATATGTGTTTGATAATATATCTAATTATATAATATATTAAGAATCTTATTATAACCATATAAAAATAAAAAGCCATAACTCTAAACTCTCTCCCAAGTCCCACCCCCCTTTTATTTTCTTTTTCTTTTCTCTTGTAGCCATCCCCTTCACAACCTCTCTCTCTCTCTCTCTCCCCACTCCCTTTTTGTTTTTCTCTCGACACTCATTTTACTGCTCTTGCTTATAAATGAAATTAATAGATATCATATGTTTAATTACTTAAATTTGATATTATTTATTTAATTATTTAGTTATTTATTATTTATTTTTTTGTTTATTTATTATACTAGGTAGGTTTTAATATTGTTTAATTAATTAATTATTATAGTGGCATCAATGAGCAATTCAATTTTAATGATATGTTAAATAAGGTTATGACCTAATAATTGTATTTTAAACAAATATTAAGAATGCATGTTGTCACTAATTAAATAATGTGATCATATATGTAGGGTCCTTTAACTCAATTAATGCTTTATTAAGTTTAATGAAGCAAAAGATTATGATTATGTAACGAATTATATAATGCATTATTCAGTATTTAATTTATTCAAATATGATCTAATTTTGTACTTCAATTTTGTTGAAGTTGAAAGGAAAAAGAGTTTTTGTAATTTTATATTTAAAAATTTTTGCAATCCTTTTTAATGTTAAAACTATTTTAATATTAGAAAATGAATTGGAGGAAAATATGCTTAAGAGAGAGGAAGTAAATTTTAAGAGAAAAAATCAATATTCAACCCCAAATTTATGAGTTTCTCCTAATTGAACTTCGATCAGGTGGACTTCACCTCAAAACTGATTAGATCGTTATCAATTTTCGTTCAATCGGTTTAATTATTTGCAACATTTCTAAAAATGAGATAAAACTTCGTATTTATTCGTGGTGTATCTATTAATATTATAAAATATTTTAAATCTTAATGATATTATAGTACATTCTATAATTTTAACTTTTTCATAGGTACACTTATCCACATATTTTGTTAGTGATTTTTAACAGATAAATAATAGGATATTTTGATTGGTTAAATTTTGATATTCATGTGATTCCATATCATTTGAGTTTACTAAATTTTTGTTTTGAATTTTCCATTTTCTTCTTAGGAAAGAAGTATTTGATCCAGATATTATATAAGAACAAATATGCCACCTGAGTTTGAGTTTGTCTGGCTACTTTGCTGTTTTTTGGTCTTTATATGACTGTTAATTATTGTGATCGTGATCCATTATTCAAGAGGTAATAATAATTTACACATTATATTTTACTTTTATTGTTTTTAAAATTTATGTAATTTTTTTATTATAACTAAAGTTAATTTTATATTTCTTAATTTACTTATTTTATTTAATATTTTACATTTTGGGAAAAAAAAAATGTACACTTGAGAAGAAACTGATGACCTGTTCATGTTCGGCTTTTTTTTGGACTTCTTCCTTTTATAAGCTAGTGCAAATATGTTCTTATTTTTATAACTTCTACGCTTTTTAAGTTATGCTTTTGCAGTGACTAAAAAAATAAAATGAAAAGTTGTGGTTTTCATTTATTACCAAATTCACTCATTGCTCATCTCTTACTTTCACTATTCTTTACTTGCTTTCTACTTTCTCTGTTTATATATTTAAATCACTTAATTTTACACAACCTTTTTTGTTAATTTTTAATAATTAAATTTATATATTTTTAAGTATTAAAATTAATTTAATATATATAATCAATCATCATTAATATATTTTAATTAATGCATATATAGATATAATCTTAACTATTCAACAAAAAATAATACAATAATATGTAAATGATGAAATAATTAATATGGTGATAAATTTTTTTCTACATACATATACTAAACTTCACTAAAAATTAATATTTAATTCAAATTAATTCTAAAATGTCACTTGAACTTCAGCAAATTTAGGTTCTAATTTTACTCTAATTAGATAAAAAAAGGGATAGTATATTTTTATTTTAGACTCAAATTATTATGAACAAATTATTCACATTTAAAAAGCACTAATACAATATTTTATATATATATATATCTCGAGTTATAAATTTATAATCTTGGATGTGTGTGTCTACTCTCATATAAGAAACTCTTGATATTACTTTAATTAATATTAAGATAAGTTTAATATATTTATACATATTGATTAAACTCAGATTAATGTTTATATATCTTATACAAGTCAATATTAACATCTAACTTTATATCATCTTTTGTATATATTTTATTATTAAATCAATCCTTTATAATATTATTAAAAAGCATTTTTACTATTAATTAACATTCTATAGAGCCAACAGCAAATATAAAATTATTATCACAAAAAATAATGTTTTTAGCTAATTGAAATGTGGGGTAAGATTAAAGTTTGCCTCAAGGTTTTTATTTATATGATTAAATCAAATTCAAATCAATGCTAATATCTTAAACTTATTTTATGAGATAGAAAGAGTCTTTTCTAAAATAAAATATATTGGATGACAATTTCTTTGTCCCTAAACATCAAATAAATAACAAGCAATTTTACTATTTTCTCAATTTGAACATTTCAGTCCCCAAAGCAAAAGACTATAGGAAGATTATAGCTAATGGGGACTAAATTGTAAATATTAATAAGATAATATTTTTTTTGTTATTCTATTAAAGTTTAGGAATCAAAATTTTATTATTCTATTAAGATATGTAATTAATTAAAATTTTTAAATGGGTATATAAAAACTTTTAAGACTGTAATTTAAACACAATATGAGGGCTCTAAGATTTAACCCTAGAACATCATCAACTTTGGGAAACTCTTAAAACTTATATTGGCAACACAAGAAGCCTTTTTTTTAGTTGCTTCTAATTTGGTCAAATTAGTACACATTTGATTATTAATATATATATATAGATACACACACATATATATGTCTAAACAATATTTGGTTTAAGAATTTGCCAAGTCAAAAATATTAGAGGTTGAGGGTTATGATTGCTTGATAGGTTTGGAATGAATTATAAATATAATTTTAAATATAAAATGTCTTTTATTTAAAAAAAGTAAACAAATAATTGTTATTTTAAGTTATAGGGTAATAATTTTTAAACTAATCATTATGTAAAAATATTTTAATTATTTTGCATTGTTAGTCTTTTTTTTTTCAATTGTAAGGAAAAGAAAAAATCAGAAATGTAAAATGAACAATAGTGGTGTCGATACAGTTCAAAAAATTGTAAAGATCTCAACCACTGGTCATGATGCAACGGACTCCTCTAGTGACGAAGATGGAAAGTCCTCCGACGACAGACGCTAAAATGTTATATGAATGGAACATACATCAAACTCACTCCCAGTAAGAATAGCAACACTACTGCCCTCGCCAGTAACAAGAAGAGAATCACAACAGATGTTTCAGTATGTCAACTGCCAGTTAAAAAGTTTCATGCCATACAGCGACGGCCTTGGGTAGATGGACTGCTGAGATTAGACATAGAGGAATATAGTTATGGGTTGAAACTTATGATACAACTGAAGAAGCCGCAACAGCTTACGACAATATAGCTATTAAGCTTAAAGGTCCTAATACCTGAACAAACTTCTTAACACTGCCCGTTAAAGAAATCAAAGAAGAGATAACAAGACTAAGGAATCCAGACAAACCAATAATACAGGGTGACGAGTCTAACAGATTTTCAACTTCAACATCTGTTCTCAATTTTCGAACTCATTCTAGCAAAGAAATGGAAAAGGAAAAGACATTAATGAAACCTGATGATAAACCAACAACAATAGTTCAAGAGTTTCAAGGAAAGACAACAAATTTATCATTCGATGTTTTGGACGACTATTTGTCTTTGGACATTGCATTTCTCAAAAAGTATTTTGGCAAAGGTTTGACTCCAGACTTGTCATTTTGGGATGGCGACACCAATTTTCTAAGATAATATTTAATGGAGTACGAAGAGTTATTAATTAATAATACTATCAAAGTTATATTTGAATTAGAAATTTGGTTCATTTGTAATTAATTCTCTATGGTCATGAACTATCAGCCTATGCTTTGTTGCATTTTGCACTTCTCTAGTTCTTGAACTAAGTCCAAACTAATTTTTCACAAATTCAGTTTATTATATTGATTTGCATTCATGTTAACAAAATTTTATCCTAATAATGCTAGCTCGCAAGTTGTAGTTAGTTTTATGCTAGGTTCAGATTTGAAGCTTATATCATGAGTGAGGATCTAGACAAACCATTGCTTGATCAAAAAGAATTTCAATTGTTAGAGAATCAATTTGGTAAGTTTTGCAAATAAATTCACTGAAGTTGCCTTACTTTTTTGTGTCATATTTTATTATATAGTTAATTGGTATTTAAAGTATCTTTCAAACATTATGCTTTTGTAGGAACCGCCACCGGACCAATTATTCGGGTAATTCAGAACATCCAAGCAAGAACTTTTATAGAATATGCTGAAGTGCAATTAAAGAATTTTTGTCCAAAGAAGCTAAGGGAGAGGCTGGTAAAAACACATAATTTAGAATATCTTCAAATCTATTATTAACATTCTAAGGTAGATATAATAAAGTAATTGACTATAACATAAGAAGGTAAAATTTCTTTTGCTAGAAAAAGTTGAAGGATTTCTTAAAATTTTGAAGATTTTAAGTCAAAAAGTCAATCAAGATTTCTTATTATATAGTTAAGTTTTAAAAAATCAATTTTGTCATTTAATCTTGACCATCCATGTTAGCATCTTGGATTCTTCTTGTTAATTTTGTTAATGAGCTAGGGACGGTTTGGATGCAACTAGAAGGTTTACTAAAATTGGGAGAATGGTCTTAATAATTAGTCTTTCAAAAGACCTCAACAAGAAGGATAAAAGTAAGAAAGAGAAATAAATTAGAAGGTTAGAACTTGAAGATGGCTTCAATAAAGAAGAAGAAACAACACCTTTCATTTTCTTGTCTGCAATGAGTAAAGT
>CM040449.1:16085668-16189598 GCA_022749755.1 Azadirachta indica | reverse complement strand
GTGTGTTGTACTAAAGGGGCTCGCATATATTTTTGTTAGGGTTCTTCTTGCAAGTAAGCATTTTTCCTAAATAGAGTGCATATCATCTTCCGTATTGTTGTGGTTAATGACCTTCACCATAGAAGAATCTTTGTTTCCTATATCTCTTTTACCTGGATAATGAGGATAGTCTTATGGGTAATACAGAATCCTCTTTTTACTTTAAGGTTAAGAGATCTTCAAAGATTGGTGCAAAGAGCCTATTAAACCATCAGCCTTTACCGTATCTCCTCTTCTATGAATAAACTGTGGTTCAAATAACATAGCAACAGAGTAAAGGTTAATCCATAACCAGAAAGTGTAGTAAGCTAGTACAATAATATTTAGCAATAAACAATGTCCCCAATTAGTTTCTTGTTACCATTTGGAATATGAACTCGTGTATCTGGTCTAAATTTAAATGTGGCTCCAATAATCAATTTGCTCTTTGGTTGTCAACAGAATCTCTTTGGCATTCTTCTATAAATTCCCAAACCTAATTCCATGTTTTATCATAAGTTTTCGGATAATTTAGGGCATTGACCACCAAATCTTCTAATATTTCTTATAGTTATAAAGAGAAATGCTCAGGGATCTTTATCTTTTTCTCTTTAGGTGCTACCTCTAAACTTGTTTTTTTGCAAAAAGATTCTAGAAGAGTTCTGGAACTTTAAACCATTGAAAGAGCTTGGATCGGCCAGGGTAGGTGGTCTACGATGATGTTGGATTCTCTTTTTATGTGCTTGACAGAGAAGTTGAACCTTGATGGTGATTTCGCCCAACAAGCCAACTGAGGATCTGGAAATTCTCCTTCTTTCCTTTTTAGCAACCCTTTAAGATATTTGCAATCTATTTCAACTACAAATGATTCTAAAGAGAGAAAGAACTAACATTTCTTGATACCTTTTACTACTGCTAAGAATTCTTTCTTAAAAGATAGGTAGTGTTGTTGGGCGTCTATGAACTGGCTAGATTTATAACTATAAACTTTCCAGTAGCCATCTTTTTCCTCAATTAATACTGCTCTCCAATAATGATTACTTGCATCTATTTGGAGGATGAGCTGTCTTGTATTTGGAACCTTCAATGGTGCAAAAGACTCACACTATTGCTTTAAATGTCTGACAACTTTTGTTACTTTTGCCCAGTATGATAGGCCCCCCCCCCCCTTCAAGATGCTTGAAAAATCTGACTCGTCATCTTTGTAACATTTTTAATGTGATCTATTGCATAATTGATAATTCCTAAGAATTGCTGTATCTACTTTCTTTCTGCCAACTCATCAGGAAATTGAGAAATTTTTTCTGCAATTTGTAGCTGAGGGATAATATGGCCATCTTGAATGTGTAATCCAAAAAATCTATTTCTTGAAGGCCAATCTTCATCTTGTATTCAAAAAAATGCTAAGTCATACTTGTATGTAAGATCTTTAAACTATTGAAAATGCTTAGCATAATCTTCTTCAATCTTACTGAAGATTAAGGCATCATTTATGTATACCAAACAAAATTCTAATACCGACTTGTATACCTCATCCATCCTGTACTAAAATTTTGATGAAGCATTTTTCAAGCCAAATAGTATAACATTCCACTCATAGTGTCTATGTGGCACTACAAAGGTTGTCTTATACCTGTCTTTTTGCTTGATACTTATCTGCTAGAATCCTAACTTCATATTGAATTCGGAATAATATATGACTGATGTAATCCCTTTTAATAAATGAGTTCTTCTGCGAATTGAATACCTAATAACCTATAGACAATCATTAAGTTTTCTGTTATCGATGACTAGTCTCTTCCTTCTACGAAACTATTCTGAATGTTTGTTTACATAGTTAGCTAAGCTAGCCCATTGAAACTTGGATGGTTTAATAACCTTGAGGTTCAATAATGATTGGATTTCTTACTTACACAATTCTTCATCATAGGGCATTCCTGGATGTGATGTTGTTTAATAAGGCATAGTCTAGTTTTCTTTGTAAGGAAGTGAAACAAAGTATTTTTCTCTGGACCAAAATTTATTGGGTACGTCTACATCAACAATTCTCTATATTCAGCTTCAAATTTTTGGATTGGCAAAGTTTGGACTCGGGTTTCGCTTTTGCCTATCCTTCCCAAAGATTGATTGTTACTTAACCCATGAAAGCATAAAAAAATGATCCTGTTGTGGATTGGGTTGGTAACAGTGTAAGCAAATCCTTCAGGGTGAAATGTATATGGAGTAAGAAGAGATAGAAAATTTGTATCAAGTAGTAAACCTTAACCAGTTTAGTCAAAAGTAAAGTTATGAACACAATCGAAAATCCTGGCATGTTGAGAACAAATGTCCTTTTGATCATGTCCATAGGTTTATTGAATTGGAACAATTTGATAAAGATTTACTACTTGGTACAGATTTTTTATCTCTTCTTACTCCATATACATTTCACCCTGAAGGATTTGCTTAAATTGTTACACAGCCAATCCACTAAAGGATCATCTTTTCATGATTCCATTGGTTGAACAATAATCCATCTTTGTGAAGAGTGATAAAGGCAAAAGTCAGGCCCAACTCCAAACTTTGCCAATCCAAAAATTTGAAACTTAATATAGAGAACTACTGAAATGTTGTGCATAAATACCTAACAAGTTTTGGTCCTAAGAAAAATACTTTGTTTCACTTCTTTACAAAGAAAATTGAACTATGTCTCATTGAGCAGCATCACATCCAAAAAAGACATATGATGAAGAACTGAATAAGCAAGAAATCCAATCATTATTGGACCTCAAGCTTATTAGACCATCCAAGTTTCAATGGGCTAACCTAGCATTTTATGTAAACAAACATTTAGAACAGGTTCGTGGAAGGAAGAGACTAATCATCGACTACAGAGAACTTAATAATTGTCTGCAGAATATTAAGTATCCAATTCCCAAAAGAACTCATCTATTAAAAGGATTGTATTAGCTAGATACTATTACAAATTCGATATGAAGTTAGGATTCTGGTAGATAGGTGTCAAAAACGAGGAAAGGCATAAAATAAATTTTGTATTCCCACATTGACACTATAAGTGGAATGTTACGCCATTTGACTTGAAAAATGCTCTTTTAGAATCTCAACACAGGATGGATGAGGTATACAAGTCGATATCAAAATTTTGTTTATTATATATAAATGATGCCTTAGTCTTCAACAAGACTAAGGAAGATCATGCTAAGCATTTTCAATAATTTAAAGATCTTACGCACAAGCATGACTTAACATTATCTGAATCCAAGATGAAGATTGGTGTTGATGAAATAGATTTTTTAGGATTACACATTCAAGATGCCTATATTATCCCTCAGCTACACATTGCTAAAAAAATATCTCAATTTCCTAATGAGTTAGCAATAAGAAAATAGATACAACAATTCTTGGGAAATATCAATTATGCAACAAATCACATAAAAAAATCTTACAAAAATGATGAGTCAAATTTTCATCCATCTTAAAAAAAGAAGCCCATCATGATAGACAAAAGTTGTCATAGATTTAAAACAATAGTGTGAGTCTCTTCCACCATTGAAGATTTGGTGTTCCACTTCAAACTACAACAGAAAATAGAAGATTTAGTGTTCAATGCCCTAAACTATCCGGAAACTTCTGACAAAATGATGAGAATGTAAAATGACATAATTTTCTCCCTTAATTTTTTAGTTCTTTATGTTTATTTAGTTCTTAAATGTACTCATTATTCTCATATTTTGATTCAGGATGCAAATGAAGACATTAAGTGCAAAACGAAGCTAATTGCAGGATTTTAGACAATTTTGACATCACTTCGTAATCTGAGCATAACTTTCTCATCCAAACTCAAATTGAGATGATTCAAGATGCTGTAGAGCGTCAAGAAAAGGGTCTACAACTTTTATGTTTTGAGTTTTGAGAGATTCTGGCTGCATCAAGGACGAATTTGGGCTTGAAGTTGCTACATCTGTGTGGTTGACGCTCTGGAATGTTCCTTGGCCCACAATTCTAATACATGGATTTAATGCGGTTTATTTTTGGAAGTTTTCAGATCTTTTGCATGGAAATTACAACTGAAATCACCACCCTCCTATTTACATTAAGATTTTATTTTGTTTTTAATATTTTTCCTTAATTAGTCAGATTTGAATATTTTTATTTTTAGGAGATTTGGTAGAATTCTAGGAAGTGAATTTTGTGTTTAAAAAAGGAGGAGAAATCATGAGGCAAGGGATTGCTCTCTCTTCCTCTCTTCTCTTCTCTAATTTTTCTTTCGAATTGTCATCATGGCCCTGCGTGGTTCAACTTTTATAGTTGGTCGAAGGAAACGGAAGCCTCGGAATTAATAAAACTGTGAGATTTAATTTGATTCTTATTGTTTAATTTATGCTTGAATAAAGAATGTTCTTTTGCGCCTATTTTCATGATTGTTTCGTTTAATTTACTAGAAGGCCTACTAGTTTATTATTCGTTGCAATTTACCGTCAAGATAGATATCAAATCCGTAATTGTTTGATTCCTCTGATTGGTGAAACAACTAGGATTTAATGATTTGCTACGTCAAAAATTATTAGATCTTAGAAAGAATGTTCAACTAAAATAAATGCAACCGCTTGTGCTTGCATTGTTTAGATTAATTGGTCTCTCTAAGTCTTAAAGCTGCCACTAAATTAAACCTTTAGGACTTTTCTTTGGTTATTTAGTAGTTAGGGTTGATTAGATCACTTATTTTCTAGTTAACTACAACTAAGAAGAGATAGGAAAAATAGCTCCAACAGTGAATATTCAAAGTGTAAATTGATATATTCCAATATCGATGATCAGTTGTAAAATTTCGATGGTGGATGTTCATTTAGACCATGTTTTATTCTTTTGATTGATTTTGATATTCAAATTTGAATTGTTCCTTAATTGTTTTCTTAAAACTGTTTTCCTTATATTCAAAACACCACCCACCCCCCCCCCCCCCCCCCCCCCACCTAAATCCTTGTTCATGTAGCCATAAAATTAGGCTAGATACTCTCCGTGGGAATGATCCTTACTCGCACCACTACATGTATCTTATTTAGGAGTTTAGGTTTTACTTTTGGTTGCCCGCGACAGCAAACCACAAAACATGGAATCGAGTTTGGGACTTATAGCAAAATGTTAAAGAGATCCTGTTAACAGCGAAGAACAAACCAACTGTTTGAGCCACATCCAAATTCAAACTAAATGCACAAGGTCATATTCCAAATGGTAACAAGATTTTTCTGCACCATTGATGAAGAAACTAATTAGGGACATTATCTGTTGCCAAACGCTATTGTATTAACTTACTATACTTTCTGGTTATAAATTAACTTTTATCCTGTTGCTATATTATTTGAATCACAATTTATTCATAGAAGCAATAGTTACAGTACAGATCAATGGTTTGATAAACTTTTCGCACCAATATTTAAGGATCTCTTAGCCCTCAAAGTAAAAGAAGGATTCCGCATTACCCATGAGATTATCCTTATTATCCAACTAAAAGAGATAAGGAAACAAAAATTCTCCTATGGTCAAAGTTATTGATCACAACCATACAAAAGATGATATACACTCTATGTGGGAAGAATGCTTACTTGCGAAAAGAACCTTAGCAGAACTATACAGCGAGCCTCTTCAATACAACACACACTCCTCTGTTCCCCTTAACTAACCAGTACTCCTGATCTCTTTTACAAGTCAAAAATCATATGGGGCCGATTATAGGAAAAAGATGAAGAAGAAGCACTGATGAATGTTTAAAAGTGTAGGTTTATCAAGAGAAATATTATGATTTACACTTAATAATGTCCTTCTATTCCCCAATAATGAAGCATATTCCTTTATATTGAATTGTAAAACATGAATTGGACTAAATAGTTGGTTTTGCGCAGGTTTCGTATAATGAGCATATCTTTCAATCCAAATTATCAATTGATACGATTCTTGGGCTAGACAAACATAAACTCATCATTTCACAACTTTGTAAGCCAAAGGTTGGACCAATTCGAGCAATTAATGGGACCAAATTGGGCTTCAACAGAACTCAAGCGCATCTTTGAACCAGCCCAACATGCTTCCGTATTTGGGCCGTATCTCCCTAAATATGTAACGAAAAATTACATGGTTGAAAGATCTAGAAAGTTGAGAAAGGGATCTAAATTTTTTATGTTTTGTACATTCTCAAATTTCAACTGGTCGGTTACCAAAAAGAGCTATCATTCTAGAAGGGTGGTGGAGAAATGTGACTTGAACATCTCTGCCTATTTTCAACACAACTCATGGTCTAAAATAGAAATAAGAGCGAGATATGGACCATTAGAAAAATGAGTCATCTACCTACAACTTTGAAGAAGGATGCTTTACGAAATTCGGTGGTTTTCATGGTCAAAGATATGTTGGAAGTTGGTAAAGCGTGATTAATTGGAAATTGACCAAATTATGTTCACACATGTGGAATGTCTTTTGGTTTACCTATATAAAGGAAGACGTGGAAGTGAGGAGGGAGATCAGTTTTGTTTTCCATTTCTATTTTATTGTTGTAATTTGAATTTCAATGATGTATTTCTAATTTCGTAATTAGGGCTAAGGGTGAACTTTTGATGATTTTATAGTTTTGTTCTTTGATCTTTTGTTTTGTTCTTCATTGTTAATCTTTTTATTGATTGAGTACTATATTTTGCAAGTGATTTTGAATTGTTAGAAACCTTGATTCATTGTTAACAAATGGTACATTGAATGCTTGGATATTTTCTACATATCAAGAGCAAGACAACTTATAGTTTTTCACCATCAACTAAAAGGTAAGTCTTTTGAATTCTTTGTGCTTAAATGTTTTATTTTCATCATCCAATTAAGATCAATTCTTTTGATTCTTAATTGTATTTTTCTTTTAAAAAAAAAGGATCAAGAATAAGTTCTATACAAATCATTAAAATGGATCCCTAATGCCCTAATATATAATAATATAGAATTTAAATTTGACAATAAGCAAATTCACTCCATTGGAATATTCGGATTTGTAATATTTAGACCTTTGAATGTAGGGATCATTTATCCTATTTCTGATAGCACATGGGTAAGTCCTACACAAGTTGTACCTAAGAAATCTGGAGTTACTGTAGTCAAAAATGAAAATAATGAATTAATTCCAATTAGAACAATTACTAGCTGGAGAATGTGCATTGACTATAGGAAACTCAATTCAATGACTAGAAAAGACCATTTCCCGTTACCATTCATGGATCAAATGTTAGAAAGGGTAGCTGGACATGCATTTTATTGTTTCCTAGATGGGTATTCTGGGTATAACCAAATTGAAATTGCACCTGAAGACCAAGAAAAGACCACTTTCACTTGTCCATTTGAAACTTTTGTATATAAAAGGATGCCATTTGGATTGCGTAATGCACCAGCTACATTTCAAAGATGCATGCTTAGTATTTTTAGTGATATGGTTGAACGATTTCTTGAAATTTTCGTGGATGATTTTTCTGTGTTTGGTGATTCATTTGATGATTGTTTATCTAACTTGGAAAAAGTTTTGATTAGGTGTGAAGAAAAGAATCTTGTGCTTAATTGGGAAAAATGTCATTTCATGGTCACAAATGGTATTGTGCTTGGTCACATTGTCTCATCAAAAGGAATTGAAGTAGATAAATCTAAATTGAATTAATTGCCAATTTACCTGTTCCTAAGTCTGTTAAAGATGTTAGATCATTTTTAGGACATGCTGGTTTTTATAAAAGATTTATCAAAGACTTTAGTGTCATATCAAGACCATTGTGCAATCTCTTATTAAAAGACGCTCTCTTTAAGTGGACTGAGTCATGTCAAGAAACTTTTGTCAAACTTAAAATCATGCTAACATCTGCTCCTATCATGCAGCCTCCAAATTGGACTTTACCTTTTGAAATCATGTGCGATGCTAGCAATTATGCTGTTGGAGCTGTTTTAGGACAACGAAAAGACAAGAAACCCTATGTGATTTACTATGCTAGTAAAACCTTAAATAGTGCTCAAAAGAATTATTCTACCACTGAAAAGAAATTACTTGCAGTAGTATTTGCATTGGATAAATTTCGATCTTATCTTGTTGGCTCACCCATTGTGATTTTTAGTGATCATGCAGCATTAAAATATCTTCTTTCAAAAAAGGATGCTAAACCTAGATTGATTAGGTGGATTCTACTACTTCAAGAATTTGATCTCACAATTCAAGACAAAAAGGGAGTACAAAATTTGGTTGCCGATCACTTGTCAAGACTCATGTTTGAAGAATCGACTAAGACAACGCCGATTAATGACAATTTCCCTGATGAGCAACTTTTCAATGTTTCTATTTTACCTTGGTTTGCTGATATTGTCAATTTTCTTGTTATAGGTCAAATGCCAAATCATTAGAATGCTCAAGATAAAAAGAAATTTTTAAGGGAGGTACGCAATTTCTTTTGGGATGATCCATATCTTTTCAAATATTACCCTGACCAAATTATAAGGAGATGTGTACCTAACAATGAAATTCAAAATATCATTTCTTTTTGTTATTCTAAAGCATGTGGTGGTCATTTTTCTTCAAAGAAAACTGCTGTGAAAATATTGCAATGTGGATTTTATTGGCCTACCTTATTTAAAGACACAAATACATTTTGTAAAATATGTGACCGTTGTCAAAAATTAGGTGGAATAACTCGTAGAAACATGATGCCATTAAATCCTATTTTAGTCATTGAAATATTTGATTGTTGGGGTATTGATTTTATGGGTCCTTTTCCATCTTCTTTTGAGTATCAATACATTTTAGTTGGAGTTGACTATGTTTCAAAATGGGTAGAGGCAATTTCTTGCAAAAATAATGATCATAAAATTGTTTTGAAATTTTTGAAAGAAAACATTTTTTCAAGATTTGGAGTGCCTCGAGCCATAATAAGTGATGGAGGTTTACATTTTTGTAATAAGCCTTTTGAGAATTTAATGAAAAAATATGGAATTACACATAAAGTATCAACCCCTTATCACCCACAAACAAGTGGACAAGTTGAACTTGCCAATAGAGAAATTAAACATATTTTGGAAAAAAACGATAAAACCGAATCGTAAGGATTGGTCTTTAAGACTAACCGATGCACTTTGGGCTTATCGAACTGCTTTCAAATCATCACTTGGCATGTCTCCTTATAGACTTGTTTTTGGAAAGGCTTGTCACCTACCGGTGGAATTAGAACATAAAGCTTTTTGAGCCATTAAAATGCTTAATTTTGACTTAGATAAAGCAGGATCATTGAGAAAACTCCAAATAGATGAACTCGAAGAAATTAGGAATGAAGCTTACGAGAATTCTAGAATTTACAAAAAGAACATGAAGGTGTTTCATGATAAACATATCATTAGAAAATCATTTGAACCTTCACAAAAAGTTTTTTTGTATGATTCAAGATTGCATCTATTTCCTGGCAAATTTCGCTCAAAATGGACAGGTCCTTTCATTGTTAAGAAGGTTTACCCACATGGCGCTGTTGAGATTGAAAACCCCAAAAATGGTAATGTTTTTAAACTTAATGGACACCGTTTAAAGCCATTCTTTGAGAATTTTCCAAGTGAGTTAGAGTCTATCACTTTGAATGAACCTGTTTACAACACTGGATGATTTTTTTTTTTTTTTGTATATACATTACTTCTTTTCTTGTGTTGTTAATTTTTTTTTTTTGATTCCATTGTTTGTTTTTAGTTACTTTCCCGGTCAAGTGGCGGATAACGGTACTCCGTGACTCTTCAAGTCGGTTCTTTCAGTTGCCCAAAATTACGATACTCTTTTTTTTTCTCTCACTTCTTTTTCTATTCTTTTCTTTCATTATGGATGTCATTCTTTCTAGATTGCAAACATATTTTTCTTCTTTTCCTAAAGATGTTCTACGAAAAATGTACCAAGCTAGGTATTCCTGAAGATGTGCGATGGATTATTGAAGCAAAGGTACGTTTAGCAGGTGAGTTTTCTGATTCATTTGTTTCACACATGCTTGGTTTAGGTAAGAGCTCTTTTACAAAGAAACGAAGAGCGAAAAGGTTACAAGTGTGTCACAATTGTGCACGTTCAACCTGTAACAAGCAATGTCATTCTCTAGGCATGGTGTCTACTAATAGAGAAGATAAAATTAAATTCATCAAGGATGGACTGAGTAAGGAGTCTTTAGATAATATCTTATTGACTCTTGAGACGCATCCTAGTGGATATGTGCAACGTGAAATTCTCAATTTGTATACATTATTTCAAAAAGAACGTTATAGTCTTGGGAATCTGACTTTAAAAGACCCTATTTGCCAATTTGTAAGAAAATTGGATGGGAAGCCAATCCTCGACCCATAGAGGGCGTTTAAGCCGTTACTGGACGTAAAATCAGAGGAAGATGTGAGCCACAGTCACAACTATCTATAAATATTTACTTTTAGCTGTCGTTGTTGAAATTTTTATGTTTTAGATTCCTATATTAGCTGTTATCTTTGACATTTTTACATTTTTAAATTTTAACTTTTATGAAAACAGCTGGCTTACCTCTATTGGTTTCATTAATGCATTCTCTTTAAGTTGTATAAATGCAGGACCTCACTTCTTTATTTTCATAAGAAATTTGAATCACTGACGAGGGTAAAAGACTGCAAAAAAAAAAAAAAATGAAAAGAGCTTCTGCTCATCAAATTAAAACTATTTGTGTTTTTTGTGGGTCAAGTTCTGGGAAAGGTGAAGAGTTTGTAAAAGCAGCAGACAACCTGGGTCGAGTTTTTAGCTGAGCAAAAATTTAACCTAGTATATGGAGGAGGTAGCCTTGGGCTAATGGGGTGTGTGTCAACTGCCGCACATATAGGAGGAAGTGAAGTCATAGGTATCATACCAAAGGCTTTATCTGCAGGTAACATAACTGGCAAAACAATTGGAGAAGAACTAATGGTCTCAACAATGCATGAAAGAATTGCTAAAATGCTTGATTCTACAGATGCTTTTATTGCGTTACCAGGTGGTTTTGGGACCTTAGATGAAATTTTTCAAATTGCATCTTGAGCACAACTCACCGTTCATCAAAAACCCATAGGATTGTTAAATGTTAATGGTTTCTTTAACAAGTTGTTGTCTTTTCTTGATCATGCTGTAGAACAGAATTTTATTTCACAGATGGCTCGCAAACTCCTCATTTCTTCTCCGACTGCTAATGACTTGATCAATCAGTTGCAGAACTTTGTCTATGAATCAGATCCAACAATGGCATGATTAGAATGGTCAAGTGAAAGCAGTAAAAAGCGAAAACTAGATTTGTCGCTTCATTTGTAACTTTTCTTATCTCTTTTTTTTCTACTCATTGCATTTTGTTATTTTTTCGTTATTTTTGCTTAAGTTTGTTTCAGGTTTTACTTGTGTTTCAATAACTACTATCTCAGGTAATATTCTCTATACTGTACCTCTTTACATTTAAACATTGGGGACAATGTTGCAATATGGTTGGGGGGAGTGTAGTCGACATAAGTAACCATTTTTTTTTATATACAACTAAAAAAAAAAATTAGATTCATAATTTGTAAGGATGGTAGAGTAAGGAGTAATCTTATTCCTGAGACACATCTTAGTAGATACGCATTATCATTTGTTTTGATTTTTGAATTTCATAATAAAGAATTTATCATTCACTTTCTTTTGAATTGATCAAATATACGAACTCTCACATCATCATCACATAATAAATTATGCTCAAATACTCAATCAGTAAAATATTTATAAACCATCTTTCACACACACACTTTGATACATGATTGTGGATGACATATTGAAATTTTATAATATTTGAGCTCTTTAATTTTGTCAAAGGTAGCAACTAAGGGTTCAAAAAAAAAATCTCCAAAAAAAAAAAATAATAATAATAAAAAAAAAAAAAAGTAAAAAACAAAATAAATAAATAAGAATTCTAATCAAAACTTTTACTTAGTAACCGGGCTTCTTGCCTAATCAGCAGTGAATGTTCGCGTAAAACGGTAAAATTTTAATATAAATAAGTTCATAGTCTTAAGTCGAGTAATTAAGCCCGTAGGGGTGTTTTAATACCTAATACCCTAAGGCCAACTGGTCTGGGAGTTATTGGCCCAAAGCTCGCTACATGGGTTAGGTTATGCACAAAAAAAAAAAAAATGGAGATAGAAATAATCTTTGCCCAAAGAAGTTTACCTTGACAAAATTTAGAACCAATGTTGTTTGATTCTAATTAAGTCCCATAACATGTATTAGTTATAAAAGCATAAAAAGAAGGTTTATGAATAATTCCACTGATGAATATTTGGCACATATATAATAAATTTTTAAGTGAGAGTTTGTTTATTTTGAGAAGATGAAAAGGAAAAGAATGATTTTTACTTTGAATGTAAATTTTATAAATCAACTCTAAATGATATTGCTTATATTAATAGGGACTAGTAATAAGCTGGTTGGGGAGTGTGATGAATGTTTAAAAGTGTAGGTTTATCAAGAGAAATATTATGATTTACACTTAATAATGTCCTTCTATTCCCCAATAATGAAGCATATTCCTTTATATTGAATTGTAAAACATGAATTGGACTAAATAGTTGGTTTTGCGCAGGTTTCGTATAATAAGCGTATCTTTCAATCTAAATTATCAATTGATACGATTCTTGGGCTAAACAAACATAAACTCATCATTTCACAACTTTGTAAGCCAAAGGTTGGACCAGTTCGAGCAATTAATGGGACCAAATTGGGCTTCAACAGAACTCAAGCGCATCTTTGAACCAGCCCAACATGCTTCCGTATTTGGGCCGTATCTCCCTAAATATATAACGAAAAATTACATGGTTGGATGATCTAGAAAGCTGAGAAAGGGATCTAAATTGTTTATGTTTTGTACATTCTCAAATTTCAACTGGTCGGTTACCAAAAAGAGCTATCATTCTAAAAGAGCGGTGGAGAAATGTGACTTGAACATGTCTACCTATTTTCAACACAACTCATGGTCTAAAATAGACATAAGAGCGAGATATGGACCATTAGAAAGATGAGTCATCCACCTACAACTTTGAAGAAGGATGCTTTACGAAATTCGGTGGTTTTCATGGTCAAAGATATGTTGGAAGTTGGTAAAGCGTGATTAATTGGAAATTGACCAAATTATGTTCACACATGTGGAATGTCTTTTGGTTCACCTATATAAAGGAAGACATGGAAGTGAGGAGGGAGATCAGTTTTGTTTTCCATTTCTATTTTATTGTTGTAATTTGAATTTTAATGATGTATTTCTAATTTCGTAATTAGGGCTAAGGGTGAACTTTTGATGATTTTATAGTTTTGTTCTTTGATCTTTTGTTTTGTTCTTCATTGTTAATCTTTTTATTGATTGAGTACTATATTTTGCAAGTGATTTTGAATTGTTAGAAACCTTGATTCATTGTTAACAAATGGTACATTGAATACTTGGATATTTTCTACATATCAAGAGTAAGACAACTTATAGTTTTTCACCATCAACTAAAAGGTAAGTCTTTTGAATTCTTTGTGCTTAAATGTTTTATTTTCATCATCCAATTAAGATCAATTCTTTTGATTCTTAATTGTATTTTTCTTTTAAAAAAAAAAAGATCAAAAATAAGTTCTATACAAATTATTAAAATGGATCCCTAATGCCCTAATATATAATAATATAGAATTTAAATTTGACAATAAGCAAATTCACTCCATTGGAATATTCGGATTTGTAATATTTAGACCTTTGGACTTGTAGACTTAATATAACATATTCCCTGTGGACCGACATTCGGACTTCCGAACTTTATTACTTGAGACAACTTATACTTGGGAGGTACAACCTTTAAGTTGTAGCAAGCACAATTACGGAGTGATTACCATGAATGGCTTAGAAAGCAAGAGTGAGAAGACAAAATCACTCCACCAGGTTCTCTACAATGGCTTAATGAATGGGATGATATACAACCTATAGAGGAACATCAATGGGAAGATTGGCCAATAACAGAACAATAGGAATACTAGCCTTAGCCACAGCCACTTAACCAAATAAATCCATTTGATCTAGACAAGTTTCAGCTCAACTAACCACAACTTTTCTAGTACGAAGATCACACAAATGCCAACCTTAAGTAAAGTAGAAACATAATAAACCTAAATCAAAGTAGCCCCGTAGTGGAAGTAATGGTGAATAGGATGTGAGGTCTATGACAATGACATATATCTACCGCATGACAAATATAGTGCATTGTAAAGTATGTATGATTAGAGTTTTAGTTGTAAAGAAGATTCCTTAAAGATAAGGAAGAATCCTGCAATAATAAAGTAGTAAAGATGTAATGATTGTACTTCTCTATGAGTAATGTTAAGAATTCCTTCTAAGCCTATAAAAAGATTCCCCTAGTGTTTTATTAGGTAGAGTGGAGTAATAGTGATTTGTAATAGTATTCGAATTCCAATCACTTGTAATATTGTCCTGGGAATGCTTTTACGAAATAATAAAATCTTTTGTTCCTTTAGTAATAGTATTTATTGGATTTTATTTCTATTCTTTTCCTAAATTTAAAAGGGATTGATTTTTTGGGTTTTAGGAAGTTAAATCAAAGCAAACTCACTAAGAGTGAAAGTGGGTTTAGAGGATAATCAAAGGATTGGCGAGGTGCCCCATAAACCGTTTGAAGCCAGTTAGAGCCGTGTTTAGGTCATCAGAGCGAGTAACACAATTTTAGCTCTTTAGAAGAAATTATCCCTTTTAAAACAAGACTATGTCTTTGTTGGGATCTATGTCTAAAAGTTTAAGATCATCCTTTTCTAAATTTGTAGAGAAGACTACAAAAAATAAATGTAGAATAGCACATATCAAATTAGGATATTCCAGAGGTGTCAATCTCAAAAGTTTATTCTAAAGGACCGTTCTTAACTAGAACATATTACGTAATAAAAACACATCAACAAACTTGTCTTGTTATTGCAGAAGATATGGAATTTTTACTGTTGCCTTAAAAAATTTTTAAGGAATATAAAAAAAAATTTTACTATTTACATGTAAGACTTGTTCAAGTAATTATAAAACCCTTAACTAAAGAAGGCTTAAATAATTATGCCTCAATATGTGTTAGAGATAAAAAAGCATTTCAGGTTTATTGATTCTTTGCTAAGATGTATTGAAACAAGTTTATGCGAAGGACTAGTGTATTTTAATTGTATTCCTAATATGACTGTTCATATACATGAGCTAAATGTTAGGAATTCAATTGTTGCGAATATTAAAACATATAGGTTTAATATAAAGCCTGAAACTAGTAACATAGCCTTAGTTTATCGAATATTCTTTAAGGCTATCAATACTATCGCACCAAGCTTAAAAGTCAAATCCTTCATTAAGGATCCCAAAGGTGAGACAACTATTTTTGAACATAATGTTCATAAGTCTAACCTTAATTTACCAAGAAGAATTTCTTAGGATCAAGTTAACTTACCTGAAGTTGGAAAATAAAAAAGGTAAAACCTCCAATTATTCCCAGGAACATTGAACCCCACAAAATACACAAATATCCTGATGGGTTAGTCCAGATTAGCTTTAATTCGGCGAGACTAAATAAAAGTTTTAGTCTCTCTTCTACAAGAGCCTCTATTTCTAATCTCTCAAAAGTAAGCTTAAGAGGAATTAGTGAGTCTTGATAAGCTATCACTAGACCTATCTATGAAGAATCTAGTGGTAAACAACCTACTAGTCTTACTGCTTCAAACAATAGGGTACTCAACAATCAACATGCTTAAATTAACAGAAGATAAACCTAAAATAATAAGTTTAGATAGTTGCAAAGCTCCTAAAAATAAGATCTATAGGAAATGGTTTCGAAATAAATTTTCTCTTTAAATTTTGAGAAAACTATTCTTAAAATTCTTAGAGCAATCTAATTACTCTGCTTTCATTAAGTATTAAAAAATATTTTGAAATCAAAGGAATAGAATATCCTACTACAGAAAAACTTTAGACTAAATTACAAGCCATTGAAGTAGAAACATATGAAGCGGCGAAAGAAAAAATAATTTCTACAGTTCACCCTCCAAATACAAGTTTATTCTTAAAGGATAATAAAACATTAGCCACTTCATTTAAAGATTATCTAAGACAAAAGGGATGAATGTTGCTTATAAAGATTTAAATAATGTTATTGAACAAAACAATTATAGTAATCTTTATCTCTAAAGCATTGGTTAGCAATTGACAAGGGTAGAAAAGGCTTTAGATCGAAGTTGGACCCCAAGAACGGATTCAAAGAAATATAGCCCAACGACATCTTCACAAGTTATGAGTTCACTAAGAACACCCTTGTTTAAACCTGTGCCTATTAAGGACTTTAAACTAGGTCCTAAAAATGATCAATTTATCGACTCTTTAGTTCATAAATTAAAAACTCTTAATATAGAAAAACCAAAACAGATAAATTCAATGTCTTAACTGAAGACAAGGACTTATTAGAATTAGAAAATTCCTTACAGAAATTGAAGGGAGAGGGAATTAATAAGGTTACTTTCAAAGCCAAAACCTACCCGAACGTTTACCACAAAAGCCTACTATAAACGACCTACTCTAGTAGACCATCAATTTAAGGACAATAATCATATGTTCTCAGCTTTACAATACAATGGAAAGTCTGTGGTAGAATGGAATATAGATGGCTTAGCAAACTATCAAATCATCATGGTTCTTAAAAACATGACGATGTTCACTAGTGCTTGTAAGTGGAATGGCAATTCAGATGATCAAATAGCAATCATTAGTGCCACGGGTTTTGTAGGACAACTACAAGGATGGTGGGATCATTACTTATCAGAAGACCAAAAGAACCAGATAGTTTGTGTTAAAAGACCTAAAATAAAAGGATCTTCGAATGTAGGTGCAACTGAACTTGATAGGGTTAATACCCTTATCTATACCATAATGAGCCATTTTCTTGGCACAACAGCAATACAATTTGATAGAAGTCAAGAGCAGTTATTAAACTTAAGATGCTCTACTCTATATGATTTTCGATAGTATAAAGATGTGTTCTTCTCTAAAATATTTACAAGGGAAGATTTTTATAATTACTTCTAGAAAGAAAAGTTTATCTCTAGATTTCCTTTATTGTTTACAAAAAGAGTTAGAAATAAACTCCGACAAAAGAATGGAGGTATCATACCCTATAGTCAATACACTTATGGGAATTTGGCATTAGGAGTTATAGCAGAAGGTTTAAGCTTATGCAACAAAATTAAGCTTAAAAAACAGCTTAAGAAACAAAAAAGTAAACAAACTCTAAGAGATTTTTGCCAACAATTTGGGTATAAAGACTTCAAAGAATATAAAAAATCTAAGAAGTCAAAGGGGAAGCCTAAAAGGACTACCTTCTTAAAAACTCAAAGATTTATTAAGAAAGAGGAAGATAAGCCTACTTCTAAGCCCAAAACTAAGGCCTAAAAGAAGAAGAAAAACCCTACTTGCTTTAAATGTGGCAAGAAAGGACATTATAATGCAAACTATAAAACAGAAGCAAAAATTAAGAGTTTGAATTTAGATGAAAAACTTAAAAGGTAATTAATGCGAATTCTATTAATAGATCACTAGAGCTCTAAATAAGATTATGAAGATGATATTTTAGAGTCTTGTTCAAAAGAAGAATCAAAGACAGAAGAATGTTGTAATTCTAATAACTGCCATTGTGATCATTTTACTTTGGTTCTTAAAATGCAAGGATTAAGTATTAATATTCTTACTAAAGAAGAAAAGATGATTCTAGATTTAATAGATAAAATCCAAAAACCAAAGGTTAAAAGAGTAGCTATAAAAAGATATTTAGCAATGGCTAAAAGGCAGCCTAAAGCTAAAGAAATAAAAGACAAAACTAAAAAGAATCAGTTTTATTCTCTTGATAAAATACTAAAGAGAACAAAAGAAGAAAAGAAGAAAGATCCAACTATCTTAGATCTTCAAAAAGAATTAAAGGAAACCAAACAAAAGATAGTTCAGCTCAGAAACAAAATTCAAGTTTTAAAAATGGTAAGATTTAAGGAGCTTAGTCAACATGAACGTGTTTCTGATAAAGAAGAAGACGAACTCCCAGATGAGATAACACAAGAGTTTGGAGGTAAACCTACTCCTAATCAACCTGTTTCTTCAAAGGATCCTAATACTTCTTTAAAGATTGACGAATTAAATTTCGTGAACAATATAAACAAGGTCAAAATCATGAAATGGCATTCTATTATTACCATAGTGGTTAATAAAGAGCTGTTTATAAAAATACCAGCATTAATTAATACTGGTGTAAACCTTAGTTGTATTAATGACGGTTCAATTCTTGTGAAATACTTTGAAAAAACTTCTACTACCCTATATATAGCCAATTCAGAACGACTTAAAATCCAATTTAAACTTCCAAACGCATCAATATGCTTCAAAGGTTTATCTATTAAGCATACATTTCTGCTAGTCAAAGGACTTAATTGCACAATAGTTATAAGTTCTGATTTCCTCATAAAAATTATGTCATTCAAGGTAACAAAAAAAGGAATAACAGCATAAATTGGATAAGAAATATTTTCTTTTAATTTTTGTAAAGAACCTATGGATACAGAAATTAATTGCCTTAAGAGACAATTAAAAAATAAGCAAAAATTTCTAAATTCATTAAAAGAAGAAATTGACTTTAAAAGAATCAATGAAAAGAAGAATTCTCCTCATATTATACAACAAATTGAGGATCTTAAAAGAAGATTCAAAAAAAAAATTTGTGCAGAAGTTCCTAATGCTTTTTGGAATAGAAGAAAGCATGGGGTAACACTTCCATATGAGCCTGAGTTTAAAAAAAGTCAAACACTAACTAAGACTTAAACTAGTCAAATGAATAAGTGCCATTAGAGGTCTGTAGAAAAAAATAATAAATGAACTATTAAAAAAGGGTTTAATAAGAAAATTGTATTCTCTTTGGTCTTGCGCAGTATTCTATGTTGAAAATGCAGCAAAAAAAGATAAAGGAGCTCTATGATCAGTTATCTATTATAAGTCCTTAAATAAGGTAATAAGATGAATTCACTATCATCTGCCAAATTAGAAGGATCTATTAAACAAACTTCATTCTGCAAAAATATTTTTGAAATTTGACATGAAAAACGCATATTGGTAGATTCGAATAAACATAAAAGATAGATACAAGACTACTTTCACAGTCCTTTTTGGCCACAACAAGTGGAACTTAATGCCTTTTAGACTTAAAAATGCTGCTTCGTAGTTTCAAAATATCATGAACGAGATATTTAATCTATATTATCACTTCATTATTGTTTACATTGATGATGTGCTACTATATTGTAAAAGTCTAGATAAGCATTTTAACATCTAAAAGCTTTCTTAAATGCTATTAAACAAGCAGGACTTTGTGGTCTTGGCAAAGAAAATGAAACGGTGCCAAACAGTCATTGTATTTTTAGGCCACAACATATAATCAAGGTTAGTTAAACCAATCGACATAGAAATTGAGTTTGCGTCAAAATTTTCGAATGAAATTCTAGATAAAAAAACAATTGCAATGTTTTTTAGGAAGTCTTAATTATATAGCAAACTTCTACAAAAACTTAGGTACAGATGTTAAACTATTATATGATAGACTTAAAAAGAATCCTGAACCTTACACAAACTGTTGAAATAGCAAGTCAAAGAATTACCTTATTTAGCTATCACTAACCCATATGCCTTAAAATTTGTTGAAACAAATACTTCTAAGTTAGGATAAGGTAGTATTCTTAAACAATTTTTTTTTTGGTTTAGGTGGAGGTGGGGAGGGGATTGGGAAGGAGGGTCTAGTTAGGTTCACTTCAGGAACTTGAAATCCAATTAAGCAAAATTATTCAATAATTAGAAAAGAAATATTGTCCATAATTTTATGTATTTTCAAATTTCAAGAACATCTCTTAAAGAAAAGATTCCTATTTATGGTAGATTATAAGTCCACCAAAGAAGTTTTAGAAAAAAATATATCAAAATAATAGCGTCGAAACAAATATTTGCTAGATGGCAGGTCATTCTATCTGTATTTGATTTTGAAATTGAATTCATTAAAGGAGAAGACAATTCCTTGCTAGATTTTCTAATAAGGGAATTCTTATAAGGTTCCAAAGCACATTAAAGATTCATCTTCAAAATCAATGGAGAAGTTTAAAGCAACTCATTCCCTCACTAAGTAGAAAAAGAAAAAGCTTAAAGATGAAGCTCCTTATGAAGAAATCTGCTATTAAAGGTAGTAGTTTTAGAAGATAAGCACTTGTATCTAATGTAGAAGAAGTTGTAAGCATCTCTCTTAACAATCATCTCAGTCCAAATTTATACCCTAAAAACAAGAATTTTTATGAACAAATCCTTATTGAAACTGGATCACTTAAGGTTAATCACAAAATAAGGAATGATAGGAAAGTAGCTTTTACTACCCTTGGAATTTTGAGAATTCTAGATCAACAAGATTGGGGAAATTTGCTTCAACCTAAAAAAATTCATAACCATAGAATTTTTTCTACACATTATACCTAATTTGATTATATATCATGGCATGGAATCAATTCTTTTTCCATCAAAACTCTAGGTTCTCCTACTCTTGGTTCCTTCAATTTGCCTTAAAGGAATTATCTAAACCATTTCCAAATGAGTCCGTGCATTACTTTAGGCTTTGAGGAGCTTTTAGCTCTTGGTTTCCTTCAAAACTTAGAAAGTTTTTTGAAAAGTTTTATGAACTTAACGAGTTCAAAGGAGAAGATAAAACTTTTCTCTACCTTTTGACCCAATATTCTATCCCGTGGATTATTAAATGGAGTTACAGGCTTAACTTTCAGCTCAATAATATTCCTAAAAGCCTACCTAAATTACTCAAAGTTACCATGGTCAAATAGTGGGATAAATTTTAACATATATATATTTAATCGGTAATGTATTTTCGAATAAAAAATTATTATAAGAAAAATCAATTTTAAAGTCTGATGAAAATGTTGATGCAAGCTCTTCTTCAGCTAGCAAAGTTGGACAGCTGGTCTCCCAATTACAAGCCCAAGGGATAAGCCCTGAAGAAATAATGAAGCAATTAAAATTATTAAAGGAAAATAATTCTAATAGAGCATCTTCTTTCAAGCCTAAAGACAAAGGCAAGGGACTTATGTCGGCAACTTCAAGCAAAGAGGTTAAGTAAAATTTATACTATATTTTTTTTGTTTTATTATTATATAATAAATCCTGGCAGTAATTCCAAAGGATTTTGGAAAAGCTATAAAATGCAACCTCTAGAACCATGGCCTATAGAAGCTATTTGATAGGGAGATGATGATGATTTGCTCTCATTAAATTCTTCCAACTCATCAACAACTATTGTTGCCCCAATCTTCATGGAAAGGAATAACCAACCTCACTTTACTACAAAAATAACATATGTTAACACAACTGGCAAATATAGAAAAAGAACTCCATAGTCTAGGCCTACTTTAGAAGAAATGGCTAGACATTAGGCTTCTACTATTGCTTCCTCGTCAACAACAGAACAACGAAGAACAAACCAGCAATAACAAAAACAGGACCAGGCTAAAGAACAAGGAGATGACCAGGGAGGTTAAGATGTTCAAATGCAAATTCCAAATGCTCTTCCTCTAAAAACCTACTGGAATATTGATGGACTAAAGCCCTATGAAAGACTAGCATACATTGAACATATAGTAGCATAGGCAGAAGAAGAATTACAACAACCACCTCATCTCTCTTTAAAAAAGCAATGACAAGGAGATTAATCTCAAGATTCTTGCAATCCCTAAGATCTTGGTGGGCATATACGTTTTTTGAACAACAGAAAGATTATATCTTTATCCAAGATACACCATATACAGTAGTTGTACAATATCTGATCACACATTTCTTTGGAATAATAAATTGTGAAAGTGATCTTGTTGAGAAAGAGTATCTTTAAAACAAATGTTATGATGTCAAAAAACTTGAAGATTATTACTGAAGGCAAGAAAAGCTTTGCTTCAAATTCAATAAACCAATGGACATGATCAAGAGGATTCAATATGCTTTGACCAATTGCAGAAATGGTTAAAGCATAGCTAAAAGTAGATGGAGTGATAGATCTTTTCCAATACAGCCGAGGGAGCTTGCATCAACTTACAACCGAACTCATCCAAAATCATTGCAGGAACCAAGATCTCAAAAAGCCTACGAAGCAAACAAAAAGGGCTTCCTTACAAAAGTATTGTAACACTCAACCATAAAAATTTGGGTGTCATGATACTCAACACAATTGTTCATGCAGAAAGTCTTAATTTAAAAGAGGCAAGAGAAGATTCTGGATACCACATAAAGAATCTAAATATTAATATGTGAAAAGAAGAAAATTTCCTAAAGAATCTAAATATTAATATGTGAAAAGAAGAAAATTTCCTAAAGAAACAGGGAAATGTTTCTTTCTAGGAAGAAAGGACACTTTGCAAAGCAGTGCAAAACAAGAAAGAAACTTTAAGCAAAACTCTTGCAATTGGTTAAGCAACCAGACTTTAAAGATGAACTATATGCATGATGACCCAACTAATGCAATCATTGCATTAGGAGATTATTCAAAAACATTTGAAAAATCATCCGAATATAAAGATGATTCGGATGAACCAGTGATAAATGTTCATGAAGAAAATCTTGTTGATCTTTCCATACAGTAAGGACCAATATTCAGGCTTTACATAAAAGTTATGCTCAAAATCTTTAAAAATCAACAAATTACTCTCACTGTTTTGATTGGCAAGGGAGCAATATCTTCAATAATCTATTTTGCCTAAAATGCTTCATATACCCACTGCAATTACTTTTTCCCCAACAAGTGGAGATAAATTATACAATTAGAAGTACACCAAACCCATTGAAGTTTTACCATTTAGCAAAAGGCATAACTTCTCTGCTTTTGACCAAATTGGTGAAGGTTACTACTGGACACAGATTTTCTGTCTCTTTTTACTCCATACACATTTCATCCTAAAGGATTTGCCTACATTATTACTGATCCAATCTATCAAAAGGATCATCTCTTCATGTTTCCCTAAGTTAAACGCCAATCCATTTTTGACAAAGGTGATAAAAGCAAGTCAAGCCTAAGCCCAAATTTTGCCAATCCAAAGTTTGTGACTCAATACAAAGAACTATTGAAATGTTATGCAGATGTACCTAACAAGTTTTAGTCTAAAGAAAAATACTTTGTCTTACTTCCTTACAAAGAGAACTAGATCATGCCTCATCGAGCAGCATCACATCCAAGAATGCCCATAATGAAGAACTGTGCAAATAAGAGATCTAATCCCTGTTGGACCTTAAGCTCATTAAACCATCCAAATCTCAATGGGTCAGCCGCAACCCTTTAACCAAACCTATCCAATATATCTGGGTCATCTTCAACTCAACCAACCACAAATTCCCTAGTATAGAGATCACACTGATGTCAGCCTTGAATAAACGAAAGTATAATAGGCCTACATCATAGTAGCTTTGTAATGGAAACAATAGTATATAAGATGTGGGATACATAACAATAATGTATGTTTGTCAGGTGGCAGACATGGTATGCTGTAAAAAGTATATTATTAAAGTGTTTGTTGTAAAAGAGATTCTTTAAAAATAAAGAAGAATCATGTAATAGTAAAGTAGTAAAAATGTAATGATTGTACTACTAGAGTGGATACTGTTAAAGGATTACTTCTAAGCCTATATAAGGATTCCCCTAGCATGTAGTAATCAAAGTTTGGCCAATAGTAGTATAGTCATTTGTAATATTATCTTGAGAGTGCTTTTGCTAATCAATAAAAGATTGTGTTCTTTATAATAGTAGGTATGTACGTATACAGATGCATACCATTATGTACATATATACATATGTATACATATGTTCATATTCAGTACTATTCAAATTTGATACTATTCATGCTTGGCATTGTTTACACTCGATACTATTTATACACGATACAGTTCACGTGCATGCTATTATTTACATACAAAATTTTTACCTTTATGGTTTCTTAGCCTTCATGACTTCTTAGGAGGGATTCTTAGCATATAATTTTTTTTGTCTCCATAACTTCCTAAGGATTCTTTGCACATGGTATACTAGAGAATAAATTACATAATATGTATGTTAAAAGGTAGGCTACATGATGTGTATACGAAGCAATAACTTTGTTTTTATTTCAAAATTATCTCATTAATTACTAGAATTTAATAATTTTTCCCAACATCTAATTTTTAAAAGCTAAAAAAATAGAAACAAATGAGATGACAAACTCTCTTCACTCTCAAGAGAAGACATTGAAAAAACAAACAAATAAAAGTTTAAAAAAAAAAGAAAAAAAAAGCTCACCAATAAAGAAAATGCTTTTTTCTTTAAAAAACAAAGACTCTTTAAGCAAAAAAGAATGTAAGCGAAGAGAATTCTTTACCTTTGCAAAAGTTAAAATTAAAAAATAATGGTGAAAATAAAGTAAGTTACCCCTTAAGAGACAATGAAAATTGTGGTAAAAAAAAAAAAAATAATACAAAGATCATAATATTCAAGTATAAAGAACGTGTCGGAGGTAAAGGATCAAGAAACTCTCCATAACTAAAAGTACAACTACGAGAGTTTAGGGTAGATGCTGTGGAAATTATAAACTCTAGTAATCAATAGGAGTAATTTTGAAAGAAGAACAGATTCACCCCTTCGTATGCATACCATATAAGTTATCTTCTAGCATGCATGCACACCTAGGGATGGCAACGGATACCATATCCGTATCCAATCTTGAAAGATAAAATATAATAATTAAAAAATAGGATATGGATAGAATGTATTAAGAGGGTGCAATATCTGTATAGGATATGAATAAAATATAGATATTTTAAAATATGCTACGGATATCCATTAGGAAATCGGTTTTACCTTTTTTTTTTAAATTCTATTATTTAAATGACATCGTTTTGAAGTTATTATGAAAAAAGAGAAAGTCAAACACAATTAGTAGCGAACCCTAAATTAATTTTTAATTCTTTCTCTCTTCCTTTCTCATCCGCCACCCAATGAGTTCCTACACATCCACCAACCAACAATCTCCTAACTCCTACATTACAATAGCACTAACCAATTCCGAGTAACACTGTGTATCTCTTTTTAATTTGGTAATTTTTAAAAATCTAAACAACAAATTTTATATGAATTTTATAAAGTTCCGTCACCCTTTCTTTTTTTTTTTTTAATTTTAAATTGACCAAGTTGATACTATCTTCTTCTTATAATATAATATATAAAAATTAAATATATAGTTTAATATAAAATAATATATTCATAAAACACATTCCTTTATATCTTAATTTTCAATTGTGTAAGTTCTAAATGCTTGTTGATGAGTGATGCTTTTTATACAATTTAATATAAGATATTATTTTTAAAATAATTGTTTGTCAGCCCACCATATTCTTGTGATACAATATATTATCATGTGTATACGTGTTATTTATATACAAAGGTGATGCCTTTTATGTATTTTTCAATTTTAAAAATTTTTTTTCTTTTCAAAAAAAAATGTATATTTTTTTCTTATAAAAAATAACTGATATTCCTAAATATTTATATTATTCTAGTCTTAAATGTTGTTTTACTATGTTTATTATAAATGTGGTAGTTGATCAATTTAACTGTTATATATGCAGGAAAAAAAATGGAAATGAATTTGAAAACGACGAAAATTGATGAACAAAGATTTGTTTATAGTAATGATTATGGTCAATTTTATGAGATAAATTCAAATCAAACTCCAAAAGCTATAAGTGAAGAATTTATTAGTGAAATTATTGGTAAGAAATTAACTTCAAGTGTATGAAGTCATTTTAAGAGGGATACGAATAAAAATATTGGCTATTGGAATGCAATTTGTTCGTATTGTAAAAATATAATACCTCATAAGCTAAAGGATGAAACCTCACATCTACATAATCATTTAAAAAAATGTCCTCGTAGACAACCAAGAATAAATTCCGCCAGAAAAAAAATTACAAGTTGATGTAATAGATGGATAAATGAAAGTATCCACTTTTTCTTTTGATCAAGAAAGTACTAGAAAAAAACTTGCCAATATGATAATCATGCATGAATACCCCCTTAATGCGATTGAACAAATAGGATTTAGAAAATTTGTCAAGACTCTCCAACATATGTTTAACGTAATTTCTCATAATACATTGAAAAGCGATGTTTTAAAGATATATGATTATGAGAGGGCTAAGACAATAAGTTTATTGGAGGCAAATTGGGAAAGAATTTCTATTATTGCAAATATGCGGACTTCTAGCAACCACCAAAAGGGCTTCATAGCAGTAACGATACATTTTATAGACAATTGTTGGGTAATACAAAGTGGCATTTTGAGGTAATTTCTAAAATATTAAGTTTGTTGATAATTTTTATTTTCTCACTAAATATTTTATATATGACATAACATGATATTTATTATTAATTACTATTATCTTTTAGGTTTATATACGTGCCATGTTCACATACTACAAAAGTACTTACTGAAACTTTCATGGATTATTTGTTAGATTGGAACATTGACTACAAATTATCTACTTAAACTAACGATAATTGTCGTACAAATGATGTCATGATTGAATTTTTGTTAGAGAAGCTTAATGGTAGTTCATTATTGTTGAATGGAAAATTATTTCTCATAAAATATGCAACTCATATATTGAATTTAATTGTCAAATATGGCATGGCTATGATTAGTGAAAGTATTAAGAGAATTTGTGGTAATATTTTATATTGGACAACAACATCAAAAAGAAAGAATACATTTATTGGTACAGCTCATAAATTTAATATTTCTTGCACTAAGAAGTTAATTGCTGATTATAAAATTAAGTAAAATTCTACTTATTTGATACTTAAAAGTGTTTTGAATTACAAAGATTTGTTTCCTTATTTAAAAGAAAGAGAATAACAACATAAATATTCTATTGATGAAAATTGGATGTTTGCAAAAAAAAAAATGTGTGATAGATTTGAATCTTTTTATAAAATGACTACGTCGTTTTCTAAAATTAAATATCCTACAAAAAATTTTTTTTTTCCTAAATATTTATGAGATTAGATTATCTATCAAAGAGCGGCTTAGTTCTCCTAATAGTGAGATAAGGATGATGAATGAAAAAATGATTAAAGAATTTGACAAATATTGGAATGTGGTTCTTGGAATAACAACTATGGCAATTATTTTAAACCTAAGATATAAATTGAAATTGGTACAATACTATTATTCTTTGTTGTATAGAATTATTATACAATTAAAATTGAGAAAATTCGTAGTTTTTGTTATGCATTGGTAAAAGACTATCAAGTAAGATCTGAAATAAGTGACAGAGTTCTTCATTCTTCAGTTACTTCATCGTCATATTTAGAAATGGTTCACTCAAAAATGAAGGAACGATTGACACAATTTGATATATAGGTAAATTAAAACACTAGTAATACTTAAACTAAATCTGAGTTGGATTATTATTTAAATGAAAATGTCATTCCAAAATGTGAGAATTTTGATATATTAAATTAGTGGAAGATGTATAGTTCAAAATATCCCACTTTACAAAAAATTGCTAAAGATGTTTTACCCATTTCTATATTCATAGTTGCATCAGAATCAATTTTTAATACTAGTGATAGATTTGTGTCTCCACATCATAGTAGACTTCATCCAAAGACATTAAAAGCCTTAATGTGTGCTCAATATTGATTGTGGACTGAATTTAATGGTAAGAAAATGTTTTTATTATTTAATACAAAATTGATAATCATCATTGATTTACATTTATCATAATTAAATTTTTTATTTCATGGTTAGGCTCAAATTCTTTAACACAAATAGAAAATATCAAATATTCCGAAGATGATGATGTTATGGATGAATTAAAAACTACTATAATGATTAAATATTATACGGACATTACCTATTAATAATTTAATTTTTAAAGGAGTTGATGACTTGTTGAATATAAACCTTTTATTTTTACATTGTAGGCATCATGTTGGATGGACACTACAAATCTTTAGTGAAGATGAAATATGATTAAATTTTGATGACTTATTGTGATTATTGTTGATGTAAATTATTTGTTAAAGTTTTTATAAATTTAATAATTTTTTACAATTTTATGTATTGTTATAATTATTGAATTAAAATTTTATATTATTAGAATTTGATATATTTTTTAGGATGTTAATATAATATTAATTTTTAAATTGAATTTATCAATGTAAATAGTATATTAATTTGTAAAATAATAAAATTAAATTATAAATTTATAATTTTTTAAAGAGTTTTTTTTTAGAATATGGATATATTCGTAAGATATTCTACTTTCACCTCGGTGTCACAGTAATGCTGAGAGCACATACTGCAACTGGTCAGGTCACACTGAGTGCAGTGTATCCTTGCTCGCTGCTGAGTCTGATTCTTGCAGAAGTGACACTTGTGCTGAGCTGGATCTGCAATGGGTCTGTTATGTTCCCAATTGTGCTGACACTGATATTGATCTCGGGAAACTCGAACTAAAGCCCTGTAGCCTCCTGGCTTTCCCATCCAATACGTACCATCTTCTTCACGAAACATGAAGATAGTTTCACATGTGTCTTTCAATATATACCCCATTTGCAGAAGGTGGTGGGGGAATGCCTTATCCCCAATTTCGTCCGCAGCTTTCTAGTTCGGATGATACAGAAGATAGGACTGAGACAGCAGCAGCTATAACTGAGGACTTAACACCATACCCCGAGCTCAAACGAGTTCTGGAAGAAGAGAAAGCCTTCTCCTCAGCCATTTCATCCTATACACCACCAGTAGACGCAGCAATGTTGCCACCAGCTTATCCACCAGCTCAGGCGTCTACCAGTCAAGCACAGCCTTCACCACAGGCACCGATCTTCGAAGGGTACCTGCCCAAAGGAACAAAGTTTAAAGGAGATAGATCCACAGAACATTGGCACTTCCCGTCAGCTCAGTTTACAACAGGAGCTCTATTTGTCTTGCCAAGACAAATGGGCCTCTTTCATGAGGTATTCTCACGATGGGAATCAATCACCAAGAACTATGTAGCAGCTCAAGGGTTTACTGACCCTATGGACAAAGCAGAGTTTATGGAGAACTTGCTTGGTGAAACAGAGAAGCTAATGTGGATCCAGTGGCGTATGCAGTTTCCAACTGAGTATGAGGCCATGGTGAGAGCTTCTGATGGAAGAGAGGGAACTCAGAACATCATCTCACAGATGCGAAGGGTGTTCTCTCTTGAAGATCCAACAACAGGTTCCACAGCGATACAGGATGAAGCGTATCGGGACCTAGAAAGACTAAGCTGCCCAAATATTAAAGATATCGTTCAATACATGAACGACTATGTGAAGTTAGCAGCAAAGACAGGGCGAATGTTCATCAGCCCTGAGCTCAGTGAGAAGTTCTGGCTAAAGATGCCAAACGATCTGGGAAGTAAGATCAGGACAGCGTATGCTCAGAGGTATCCTGGCAATGAAGTCGGGGTATTACCACGAGTTCTGTTCACATACAAGTATCTCGAGGCTGAATGCAAAGAAGCAGCATTCCGAAGATCATTGAAGAATCTATCATTCTGCTCGGAGATGCCAATCCCAGGTTACTATGGTAAAAACACCAGAGAAAGAAAGTATGGGGTTCGTAGAGCAACAACCTACAAAGGCAAGCCTCATGCTACACATGCCAGAATAGAGAAGAAAAAGCATTTGTTGAAAGACAGACGCTGCAAATGCTACTTATGCGGAGATGAAGGGCATTTCGCCAGAGACTGCCCAAATGATAAAAAGTCTGTAAAACGTGTAGCCATGTACGAACAGATAGACCTCCCACCAGAATGTGAAATAGTCTCGGTTGACGAAGGTGAAGAAATGAGTGATGCTATCTTTAGTATCTCTGAGAACGAAGAGAATTATGACCGAGAAGAAACTATCTTCATGTTTCGTGAAGAAGATGGTACGTATTGGATGGGAAAGCCAGGAGGCTACAGGGCTTTAGTTCGAGTTTCCCGAGATCAATATCAGTGTCAGCACAATTGGGAACATAACAGACCCATTGCAGATCCAGCTCAGCACAAGTGTCACTTCTGCAAGAATCAGACTCAGCAGCGAGCAAGGATACACTGCACTCAGTGTGACCTGACCAGTTGCAGTATGTGCTCTCAGCATTACTGTGACACCGAGGTGAAAGTAGAACCCCGAGGTGAAACTCAGTACAGCCCAAGGAGTTATGATTTTTGCAAGTGCGGAAACAGGATCTTGTACTCTTAGAAAATCATATATGGTATCAGAGCGAGGTTCCTAAATCTATGGTTGTAGCTTAAAAGCCATCCGTGGTATTCAAGTTAGGCCGTCCCTGTTTCAGGGAATATCACCATTGTTGCTCGTTTTCCTAAGAGTCAACTACATTAGCCTAACACAAACCTAAACCTTGTAGCATTCTGTGTAAGCATAATCGAAAGCACGTTCTGTCCAAAAGACGTAAGTCGCCGTAAGTCCCGAGGAGAGGCCGCAGACGAGAAGGTGAGGAAGAGTCGCGTGATAAGTAGCGTTGCTTACATAGTCTTGAGTACTTGTGAAGGGGAGTGTGCAGTTGATGTCCCGAGTCTGGGAAGAGGAAATTCAACGGTGGTACGAGAGGTCTCATACGGCAAACCTTGAGTACCTGGATTTAGCAGACCATAGTAAGATCTCAAACCAACAACTCGCTCATAACTTAGCTTGTATTTACAATCGGGTAAGCTTGTCAACCCGAGTTCATTTAAAGAACCTTAAACAAATTCAAGAATCCATCATCAGTCTTGAGTCTCGAGTCCAGAGACTAGAGTCGGGTGTAACCTCCCTAACCAAAACCTTCTTAGACAACAAACCCCTGTCTAAACCTGAGGTCACCCTACTGGTGACTGAAATCTCTAAACAGCCAAAAATAGTAGAAGCTCAGGCACTCCAGATCTCAGAGGAGCTTGCCAAAAAGCTTGATCGGGTAGAAAAGGTACTGACCAAGGTAGAGTCTTGGGCATCCTCTTGATGTCCCTTCCACCATCCCAAAACACACACACCTACCAGTCAGCACTTCAAGCCACAGATCCGATCGAACCACCAGGGATTGGTTTTGTAAAACCATCCAGATTCCAAGGAGCGACTTCAGCAAATACTGCTCTTCTCAAGCAGAACAACACAATTCTGCAGATTCTAACAGACACCTGTGAAAGGATCATCGAATTGCAGATCGAAGTCAGAACAATCAAAACTGAGTTACTAAAGCTCAAAGGAGAAGGAAGTACTAAGGAACTTCCAGGTGTTGACGATCTCATCAGCAAGATCGAGAAACTCACTCTTGGTGAGAAGATTAAGCCAAAAGAAAAGAAAGGTACACTCTTTGCCTTTCGAGATCCCTACGTCATCTTGCAGGAAGAGCAGGAGAAGCTCAAAACTGCAATCAGAAAATGAGTCGTACACAAACAACGACTCTGCCACCGGTAACGGAGCAGAGAAGTGACCGGAGAGAACGTGATCCACGACAACCGGGCACACATCAGTACGATGATCAAATACGGGGATATAGGGAAAACCAAAGACGGCTGTATTTAGCCCAGAGAACAGCAAGAAGAATGCGAGAACGTCTCGGAGGGAGACCGTACAATCAAACTCTGGAACAAGAGATAGACCCCCAGCATGCTTTGCAGATGTCATCTCAGGAACGTGCGAGGCTGGTACCTGCTGAGGTACTGTACCAATCACATCGGGATACCGCACGACATCGGGTTTATCAGCACAGATCGGAGGAATCAGTTCTGTGCAGGGACGGTGACCAAATAGACAGACCGTTCATACAGCCAGACAGTTTAGCACAGCTTGAAAGGTCAGGCATGGCCTTTATTCACATCGGAATCATGCAGGTTAGACTCCAGATCCTGCATCGGAGATATGAGGGCACAACAGCTCTTGTTGTGTTCAGGGACAATAGGTGGCAAGGAGATCAGTCAATATTTGCCACAATGGAGGTTGATCTAACTAACGGAAGACAAATCATCTACGTTGTACCTGACACTATGATGACAATACAAGACTTTGCCAGACATGTGCAGATCTTAATTCTGACAAAAGGCTATGGAAACTGGCAAACCGGAGATGCAAATCTGATGATCACTAGAGGAGTTGTGGGAAGATTATCAAACACTCCAAATGTTGCGTTTGCTTACCAAGTAGACAACGTAACAGATTATCTGACCAGCCATGGTGTGCAAGCACTGCCGGGAAAGAAGTACAACGCAGCAGACCTCCAAGGCCAGCAATGGATACTGCGGCCACCACAAGTTGATTTGACACCACGGCAACCACAGGCCGTTGAAACCAGAAACCATGTGGACGGGACCATTTCCTTACGGTTCCAGAATTATACAACTGCTCCAGATCCAGGACCATCCGCTTACAACGAGCATGATGACGAAGTAGATCCTGACGAGGCCAGTCTCAGAGAGCACACAGTGGCCTATTTCCATGAACAGGAGCAAGTCGGACCAAACTCAGTTCGGGTATACGAAGGCGGACCAAACAACCCCCGAGCTTGGTTCAGATATTACACTGCACCACCTCAGGTAGATCCAAGCGAGATCGTAGCCACAGGTTGGGACGATCCTGATCCAGTACCACCTGACCCCGAGCCTTGCAGCTCAGTGCAGTATCAGCCAGCAGACGATGATGATGACGACCCTGAATATGAATATGCTCATCTAGCTAGCATGGCCGTTGCATCAGAATCGGAAGAATGGGATAACCCATTTGCAGAAGGTGGTGGGGGAATGCCTTATCCCCAATTTCGTCCGCAGCTTTCTAGTTCGGATGATACAGAAGATAGGACTGAGACAGCAGCAGCTATAACTGAGGACTTAACACCATACCCCGAGCTCAAACGAGTTCTGGAAGAAGAGAAAGCCTTCTCCTCAGCCATTTCATCCTATACACCACCAGTAGACGCAGCAATGTTGCCACCAGCTTATCCACCAGCTCAGGCGTCTACCAGTCAAGCACAGCCTTCACCACAGGCACCGATCTTCGAAGGGTACCTGCCCAAAGGAACAAAGTTTAAAGGAGATAGATCCACAGAACATTGGCACTTCCCGTCAGCTCAGTTTACAACAGGAGCTCTATTTGTCTTGCCAAGACAAATGGGCCTCTTTCATGAGGTATTCTCACGATGGGAATCAATCACCAAGAACTATGTAGCAGCTCAAGGGTTTACTGACCCTATGGACAAAGCAGAGTTTATGGAGAACTTGCTTGGTGAAACAGAGAAGCTAATGTGGATCCAGTGGCGTATGCAGTTTCCAACTGAGTATGAGGCCATGGTGAGAGCTTCTGATGGAAGAGAGGGAACTCAGAACATCATCTCACAGATGCGAAGGGTGTTCTCTCTTGAAGATCCAACAACAGGTTCCACAGCGATACAGGATGAAGCGTATCGGGACCTAGAAAGACTAAGCTGCCCAAATATTAAAGATATCGTTCAATACATGAACGACTATGTGAAGTTAGCAGCAAAGACAGGGCGAATGTTCATCAGCCCTGAGCTCAGTGAGAAGTTCTGGCTAAAGATGCCAAACGATCTGGGAAGTAAGATCAGGACAGCGTATGCTCAGAGGTATCCTGGCAATGAAGTCGGGGTATTACCACGAGTTCTGTTCACATACAAGTATCTCGAGGCTGAATGCAAAGAAGCAGCATTCCGAAGATCATTGAAGAATCTATCATTCTGCTCGGAGATGCCAATCCCAGGTTACTATGGTAAAAACACCAGAGAAAGAAAGTATGGGGTTCGTAGAGCAACAACCTACAAAGGCAAGCCTCATGCTACACATGCCAGAATAGAGAAGAAAAAGCATTTGTTGAAAGACAGACGCTGCAAATGCTACTTATGCGGAGATGAAGGGCATTTCGCCAGAGACTGCCCAAATGATAAAAAGTCTGTAAAACGTGTAGCCATGTACGAACAGATAGACCTCCCACCAGAATGTGAAATAGTCTCGGTTGACGAAGGTGAAGAAATGAGTGATGCTATCTTTAGTATCTCTGAGAACGAAGAGAATTATGACCGAGAAGAAACTATCTTCATGTTTCGTGAAGAAGATGGTACGTATTGGATGGGAAAGCCAGGAGGCTACAGGGCTTTAGTTCGAGTTTCCCGAGATCAATATCAGTGTCAGCACAATTGGGAACATAACAGACCCATTGCAGATCCAGCTCAGCACAAGTGTCACTTCTGCAAGAATCAGACTCAGCAGCGAGCAAGGATACACTGCACTCAGTGTGACCTGACCAGTTGCAGTATGTGCTCTCAGCATTACTGTGACACCGAGGTGAAAGTAGAACCCCGAGGTGAAACTCAGTACAGCCCAAGGAGTTTGCTAACAGCTCAGCAAGAATATATTGCCTACCAGGACGGTGAAATCCAGAGACGAAAACGAGAGGTAGAATACTACAAGCAACTCCTACACCAGAAAGAATTGGAAGAAGAGCTCGAGAGATCCAGAGCAGAAATGGAACAGAAAACCAGAGCTCAAGAAAAGGGAAAAGGAGTGGTGATCAAAGAACCAGAACCTGCGACAGAACCAGAGTCTGATGCAGATGAAGATGAAGAGTGTAATGCTCTTATCACCGCTTCAACCGTAAAAGAGACAGACGGTGAACCTAAGGTCAGACCAGTTAAAAACATGCTCTACAACCTAACAGTGGAATTAGATGTTCCAGGTCTACCCAGGTTTGATGTAAAGGCAATCCTCGACACCGGCGCAACAACGTGTTGTATTGATGCAGGAAGGATTCCAAAGGAAGCAATCGAGCCTAACACGTTCGAGGTGACATTCCACGGAATTAATTCAACTCAGAAGAGCCGGCAGAAGTTAAAATATGGTCAGATGAGGATTGGTGGACATACATTCCGTATCCCTTACTGTTATTGTCTTGATTCACTATCTTTAGGTGAAGGGATAGCCATGATACTCGGCTGCAATTTTATCCGGAGCTTAAATGGAGGTGTCAGATTAGAAGGCACTGAGGTGACGTTCTACAAGAATATCACAACAATTCAAACAAAGCTCGCAGCCCCGTGTGTCCAAACTCAGGAAATTATCGATCCTGAGATTACAAAAGAAGAAGGGTCTTATGAGGAGATCCAATGGATTCAGGCTACTGTTGCAGACAAAGAAGACAGTCCTTTCCCAGGCTTCAAACAGAAGTTTGGCCCATTACTGCAACAACTACGAGATCAGGGATATATCGGTGACAACCCAATGAAATACTGGGCTCATAATCAAGTTCAGTGTTATCTTGAGATCAAGAACCCCGACCTGATCATAGAAGACAAGCCTATCAAGCACGTCACACCCGCAATGGAAGAATCTTTCAGGAAGCATGTCAAAGCTCTCCTCGAACTTGGTGTGATCAGACCTAGCAAAAGCAGGCATAGGACTACTGCTTTCATAGTAAATTCCGGGACTACAGTTGATCCAGTCTCAGGAAAAGAAGTGAAGGGTAAGGAGCGCATGGTCTTTAATTACAAGAGACTGAATGACCTCACAGAAAAGGACCAGTACAGCCTCCCTGGGATCAACACAATCATTAAGAGAGTCAGCAACGCTAAGGTCTTCTCAAAGTTTGACCTCAAATCAGGATTCCATCAAGTAGCGATGCACCCTGACTCTATTCCATGGACAGCTTTTTGGGTTCCAGACGGATTATACGAATGGCTTGTTATGCCATTTGGATTGAAGAACGCTCCAGCAGTATTTCAACGGAAAATGGATCAAGTGTTCAAGGGCACAGAAGCGTTCATAGCTGTCTACATCGACGACATCTTAGTCTTCTCCAACAATACAGCAGATCATGAGAAGCACCTCAAAGAGATGCTACGAAGATGTCAGTCCAATGGGCTTATTCTCAGCCCAACCAAGATGAAAATAGCCCAGACCAAGATAGATTTCCTGGGCGCCACAATTGATCAGGGCCGTATCAATTTACAGCCCCATATCTTCAAGAAAATAGCGGACTTTCCAGACCAGGTTCTGCAAGAAACAAAAGGGCTCAGATCCTTTTTGGGCCTTCTCAACTACGCACGAGCCTACATTCCTAATTTGGGCCGTTTACTCAGCCCATTATATGCAAAGGTTAGTCCAACAGGTGAGAGACGCATGAACAAGGAAGATTGGGCCTTAATCAGACAAATCAAAGCCCAAGTCCAGAACTTGCCAGATTTCGAGCTTCCTCCAGAAGGATGTTCGATTGTAATAGAAAGCGACGGATGCATGGACGGATGGGGTGGAATCTGCAAGTGGAAACTAAAAGCAAATGATTCCAGGACCACAGAACGTGTTTGTGCATATGCCAGTGGAAAATTTAGCACGCCGAAAGCGACCATTGACGCAGAAATACACGCGGTGATGAATTCCCTGGACCACTTCAAGATTCATTATCTTGATAAACAACACGTCACTATCCGTACTGACTGTAAAGCCATCGTCTCCTTCTTCGACAAGTCTGCCAACCATAAGCCATCGCGCGTGAGGTGGATCGCTTTTGCAGACTATATAACAGGCCTTGGCATCCCAGTTACATTCAACCACATCGACGGCAAGGACAACCAGTTAGCAGACACGCTCTCAAGACTAGTTTCCGGTCTAATTTCCGAAGAATGGCAGACAAGTCCAGCAGTTTTACCAGTGGTAGCAGCGGTGTTACAGTTCGACCAAGCCGTGAACAACGGCCACCTGCCCAAAAACTTACAATCAACCCTGGCCTACTCCATAGACCAGAAGGTTTCCCGTTTGCACTCGCTCACGCCGGACTCCTGCAAGCCGAACAAGACATGTCACCCGCCGGAATCAACCTGCTCGACCAGTATACACTCGACCGACAACGCCGTGAGGTACGAGATGAGGCAGCCAAGCAAGCCTGCCAGCAAGTACGGCAACTCCGTGAGCTCCACCGGCAAAAGTTGGAGTACATACGCGGACAATCCGCGAAGGACAACTGGGCCAGCGATATCCTGCCCCACCATGAGGACAACCACCGCAAACTTTGCAAAGTTGTGGACCAGCTCGAAGCACTAATCGAGGATCTTTTTCCTTGATTGGGACTGCGGAAGTGGTGGACCCTCCTGTCTTTGTTCCCGCGTGAAAAATCCAAAAGTTGTGGTCCTTGGGACCACAGCATCTTTAATAATTATGTTTGTGTGTTTTCGGTGCGTTTGCTTTACGCATCTTTTGTTTGTAAGTCGCGCCGTTAGTGCGCTGTCCTTTTTCGCTTTTGTTTTAGTGCGCCTGCGTGCGCGTTATCTTTAAGCTAGTGCGCAATTATTCGCGCTAAGAGTCAAAAGAGGTTAGCTTTCTAGCATTGCGATGGGGCCCATAGCGTACCCGGATGCTTAGCTATTTCCTCTATAAATATGTATTCTAAGCTATTTGCTTCCTCATCCTAGGAACAGATACTTAGACTTCTCTGTAATAGCTTTGAGTATCAATAAACCTTTCCTTTCTTACATTTCTCTCTCTTTTGTATATAGTACCTTAGACTTCTTTGTGATTTTCTAAGAGTACAAGATCCTGTTTCCGCACTTGCAAAAATCATATATGGTATCAGCAGTTTTACCAGTGGTAGCAGCGGTGTTACAGTTCGACCAAGCCGTGAACAACGGCCACCTGCCCAAAAACTTACAATCAACCCTGGCCTACTCCATAGACCAGAAGGTTTCCCGTTTGCACTCGCTCACGCCGGACTCCTGCAAGCCGAACAAGACATGTCACCCGCCGGAATCAACCTGCTCGACCAGTATACACTCGACCGACAACGCCGTGAGGTACGAGATGAGGCAGCCAAGCAAGCCTGCCAGCAAGTACGGCAACTCCGTGAGCTCCACCGGCAAAAGTTGGAGTACATACGCGGACAATCCGCGAAGGACAACTGGGCCAGCGATATCCTGCCCCACCATGAGGACAACCACCGCAAACTTTGCAAAGTTGTGGACCAGCTCGAAGCACTAATCGAGGATCTTTTTCCTTGATTGGGACTGCGGAAGTGGTGGACCCTCCTGTCTTTGTTCCCGCGTGGAAAATCCAAAAGTTGTGGTCCTTGGGACCACAGCATCTTTAATAATTATGTTTGTGTGTTTTCGGTGGTACGTATTGGATGGGAAAGCCAGGAGGCTACAGGGCTTTAGTTCGAGTTTCCCGAGATCAATATCAGTGTCAGCACAATTGGGAACATAACAGACCCATTGCAGATCCAGCTCAGCACAAGTGTCACTTCTGCAAGAATCAGACTCAGCAGCGAGCAAGGATACACTGCACTCAGTGTGACCTGACCAGTTGCAGTATGTGCTCTCAGCATTACTGTGACACCGAGGTGAAAGTAGAACCCCGAGGTGAAACTCAGTACAGCCCAAGGAGTTTGCTAACAGCTCAGCAGGAATATATTGCCTACCAGGACGGTGAAATCCAGAGACTAAAACGAGAGGTAGAATACTACAAGCAACTCCTACACCAGAAAGAATTGGAAGAAGAGCTCGAGAGATCCAGAGCAGAAATGATGTCCCGAGTCTGGGAAGAGGAAATTCAACGGTGGTACGAGAGGTCTCATACGGCAAACCTTGAGTACCTGGATTTAGCAGACCATAGTAAGATCTCAAACCAACAACTCGCTCATAACTTAGCTTGTATTTACAATCGGGTAAGCTTGTCAACCCGAGTTCATTTAAAGAACCTTAAACAAAAGGCTATGAAAGGATTAAGCCAAAATATAAAGATATAATTATTAATAAATATTCGTTTAAGAGAATACGGATATTAAATTTAATATCCGCAAAAGATATGAATATAAATTTTATTATAGGATATAGATATCATCCGCACCGTATCCTATCTGTTGCCATCCCTATACACACCATGCAAGTTACCTTCTAGCACACCATGTACAAGGGATTTCCTCCTAGGAGGCCGTTGAGACCAAAAACCATGTGCTAAAAGTCTCATCCTAAGAAGCCATGAGGCCAAAATTTCGTACATAAACAATAACATACACATGAACATGCCGAACAACCCCAAAATCTAACAAAGATAAGTTTGACAAGGAGATGATATTTTTGACAATAAAAAATCTTAGGAAACTTTAAGAGAGAAATTAATTAGTTTGTAGTTAAGAGGAACTCTATATTGTACAGTATATACGGTGAGTGTTAAAAGAACAAGGGAGGAGTGCCAAAAAAATTATAAGAAAAAAGTAAGAGATATTGAGAGAAAAGTGAACAAGAGAGAGAGGGAAAGCTTGGTTTACATTGTGGCAAGCTCATTTCTTAAGCACTAATAAAATCTCACCCTGTATATGCAGCCCATAGATGTAGACTATACACCAAACCATATAAATTTTAGTTTCTTGTTTCTTTGTCCTTACTTATTTTGTGTCAAATTTTCAATTTACACCGTTGACCAAGTTTCTGTGTCAACAAGAAGTAAATAAGGTTTTGCTTAATTCATACCATAAATGATAATACACACGAAAAGAAAACATTTTTCCAAATTATGAAACTGTAAACTTCAAAAAGAATTTTGTAAATGAAATTAAAAATAAATAAATAAAAGATAGAACGGTCCTCAGATCTCATAGCTATACAATTCATGGTGAAGCTTAAATTTTCAATGCAAGCCATTCCACATCTTAAATGGTGACCTAAAGAACACTGCTACCACCAACACCACCACCATTGACTCTGATAATGCTAGCTACCGCAGCAATGGATGAAGACGAAGACGAAGATGAAGATGAAGATGGAGATGGTGATGATGATGATGAAGAAGAAGAAGAAGAAGAAGAAGAAGAAGAAGCAATAGCAATAGCAGCAATAGCAACAAATTAGCAACAGTGGATGATGGCAGAGCGCGGCAGCAAAGATGGGGGTTCGCAATGAAAACTAAAGCAACCACATCATGCAATGAGTTTCCATCACTGGGCAGATGCAAAAAAGATTACCTTGTTAAGACTCTTTTGTGTAAATATTAAGAGATAATCTTATTTATAATGCGTTACTAAAACACATTACTAAAACATAGATTAACAAAAGGGTAATCATAAATCATTAAAACTTAGCAAGAATATGCAATATTTATAAATTAAGATGCATGTTGACTCACCAAATTTGCGTAAGTATGCAGATGTTCAGTATCAAGATTTGAGTCCAACTGCTCAATCAAATTGGAAAGATCATCAATGATCGAAAGATATAAGCAATGAACGCATTTCAAAAACTTAATAAAAATTCTAATCAGACTGTTGGGGCCAAAACAAAGACATTTTCAGAGGCAACAGTTTTGTGAATTTAAAAATTTCTAAGAAATTTCAAAGAGCCATGTCCTAGATAAACAGACAAGGTCCTACTTCTATCCCAGAAAATTCAGAGCTATAATGCACTAACCTACGTTAGAAGTACGAAACTAGAAGAAGAAACAGACACACTTACAAGTGGAACAAAGATGTACCGGCAAAACAAGCGTGCTCAAGGGTCACAAGAAGTCTAAGTTGAACAAAATAGAAGTTTTAAAGAAATGAAAGCACTTCAAATTTAAGGCATAGAACCAACATGAGAATAAACAAAATCTATGGCACTGTGACAATAATAAAAATTATAAATACCATGGGTCAACTTGTCATACTGTTCTTCTTTCTCTGAGATGAAGCAAGACGTGTAAGAAGCAAAACAAAGGAGTGAACATGCTGTCAAGCAAACAAACTTGTCATACTCTTTTAAGCACGTTGTAATTAAAAGCTATTCACAGTTTCCAATGGAAACTTCAAAGAAAAAGTAATCCCATCATGATAGAGCAGTGATAAACATGGTAGGCTTTCCATATGTACACTGACCATTGCAAGTACACTGACCATTGCAAGCACACCACCATTAGAATGGTCAAAATTACATTAATACCACCACATACAGTTGAAGTTGACTTAGCGAATGGCACAAGACAAGTGAACATAAGTTGTCACCATTGCAGTAAGAAAAACAATGACCCAATAGAAATAATCAGAAGGTAAAAACATATATGATTGAAATGACATCCAACAAAGATAAAATATCTTAAATAGCCCTCATAACTCATAGCTATATTAGATCATCGACGGTATAGCTAACTGGATCCATTAAGAGCCTTTACCAATCATTACCCATTGTAACAAGAGGAGAGATAGAAAGAGAAAGATCGAGAGAGACAGAGAGAGAGAGATGATGTTGATGCTGATGACGATTATTACAAAAGTGATGATAAAAGTAGAGGCTCAAAATGAATATCCGTGCTAGCGCTCCACATAATAAGATTTCCATCAACGGGCAAAAACATCTAATAAAAAAGACTATCACAACATGAACTGAGGAATAGAATAAACAGATTGAATTGCCAAACTTAAGGTCGTGACAAGCTCAAAACAAAGTAAAAAAATTAATGGGGAAAACAACAGGTAGATTGTCTTTTGTCCCTCAAGTTCATCTGAGTTTTAAACTTGGACCACTGTTGAAACCTAGGACCTGGGGCAGTTAGAAAATTAGTGGGATACTAAACCTAATAATATATGACTACTCCAATGACAATTTTTCAGTAGTAAAGTTACACATCTATTTCAAGAACACTTTTGCTAACAGAAAAATACCATAGTACTTTCTCGACAAAAGCATATGCTCAAAAGACTACACCGGTACAGACTGAAGCATAGCTCTCATGAACAGAGAAATTGGAAACTTTAGCCCATTGCTGGAACCTAGAACGTAGGTGGTGTAGGAAATTTGGGGGTTATGATTTCCTAAAATTAATTATAGAGGATTACTCCAATAATAATTTTTCACTAGAAAAGTTACACATACCTATTTCCAAAGCACTTCTACTAACGAAAAATTACAATAGTACTTCATCCACCAAGAGAGAGCTTTAGGACAACAACTCCTCAGCCAAAACTACAGTCATCACAACTGTAAAAAGCTATATTGCTTATGCCCATCAATTGCGAAAACTGTTGAGCTCAAAATTCTCTGCACACTCATGAATAACAAAACATATCTGAAACAAAAAGGTAAAACTGTTCAACTATCTACCTCGATAATATTCTCACAATGCCAAAAGCTTAAGCATAAAACATAATCCAACAAGAAAGTTAGCAATGGAGAAAAAGGGAAGAAGAGATAAAGCTTTCTAGCTGCATTTCCATCCATTAATGCAGTGAAAAATCGCTGAGAGCCAGTGCATGTATTATCTCATTCATTCTTATACAACATTTAATGCCAAAAAGAAATTATCAAACCATGCAATACAACTAGTTATAAAATTATACACAGGTAATTTGGGGTTGCCAGTAGAAAAGAAACTTAAATAACCGAAATGCTTTTTTCATGAATGCCATAATGTTCAACAAAAGTAAACAAAAATTCTTCTTCAAATCAAAATACATGAACAGAGAAACAAAAAAAAAATCATGTAATGATCACTAAAATAGAAAATATATTATTCTTGAAGCATTTCTTAGAGAAGTGATCAGTCTAAAAATTGTGTCTTGAACACTAGAAAATGCTTTCCAGAGGCACTTAATAACGCAAACACAACAAAAAAAGAACACTAAATTCATAGTCATTATCAATATATAGCAATATCAAACAAAATGTAGGAAAAAAGATATGCAATGCAAGTGAAAGCCCTCACATCTCATGGCTTTAAATCGGTCATTCGCAGTTTTGATGCCAATGGAGTTCACTGAAAACCTTTACACACCAGCACACATATGAATTTGTGAGTGTGTTTGCGTACATATGCATGTATAAAGAAGAAAAGGAGCTGGGTTGAGATGGCAGAGGATGGGGGTGGTGCTGAATAAAGGCTAACAATTTAACAAAAACCACAGCGACCACTCAATACATTTCATTGTTTCCATCATTGGGAAAATCTTTCAATGGATAAGTTAAAGAAACGCATAACCAAAAAAATCGAAACTAAATAAAAAATAAAGCAAAATTCTGCAGTAGATTAAGATTAGGATTAACAAAGAAGAAAGAATTGTCTAAAACATCCTTCTTTATTGTAGATTAGTCATAAATTCACATGCTTAAGCATAATAACAGAAAAAAAAAAAAACCCCTTCCATTATAAACTATAATCGAAGTAAAAGCAAATTTGTAATTGATAGTTATAATGAAATAAATAAATCTTAAGTACATATAAATAACCATGTCTATACAGTTCAAACATCTTTCAAAAGATCAAACAAGTTTAAAAGACCCAAATTCTCACCAAACATATACATTCATAAAGTTTATTGGTAAAATGTGAAAATCAAAAACAAATGTATCCATCTATGAAATCAAACTATATGTCTAACTATTATATCACAATGTGGATGTTGATTGTCAAGATTAGCATTAAATTATTGCCACAGAAAATTACATACTTCTAAAAATAGAAGTTGGTAGACTGCTGATTTCAAAAACGGGGCCCATATTTTCTCTGGTCTCTCCTAACTTGACCAACCATATAGCTGTCATAATCTATCATTTCTCATCAGTTATATTCCTATGTGTCGAGAGAAAAAATTACAGGATCCGAGGCAGCACTAAAGAGAACAAGACCATAAGAAAGTTTTCCCTAAGACAATTTGGAAAACAAATTGTCTTAGGGAAAACCAAGAGAAGTCATTAATTTCTCCCAGCGGTGAAGGATTTTTGCTGCCTGAATAATTATATCAATGGCAGGATATTATTGGCTAAGTTATAAGAATGAAATGATTTACAGTTAAAATAACATGAAATTGGGAAAAAGCATTACGGGTATTGCAAATTTCAATCGTCTTCATTCATAGAATCAGGGATGCATCTTACTTCTTACCTCACCAGTTTCTTCTTTTTGGCCTTAGTGTCTAAGCTCACTTTGGTCAAGGTAAATATGCTTAACAACTACATCAGATAACATGCATTTAATACCCATTGTTTCAAATCCTTACTTTAAGCAGGCCCCAATTTGGATGATTAAAGACCAAACTGACATCATGCTATGCAATAGAAAATGAATGGACAATATAACTACTTTCATTTTACGCTTAACCCATTAATCGATCGTGAATATAGAATTTGAAACTGGGATGTGTATTGATGAGACCTTTCAATGAGTTTATATAATGTCATTAGATACAACAACAGCTACAAAGATGCTTCCTTAATTAGATCATCCACCCAACACATCCTGTTAGAGCAACTGCCAGCAACAACAAAACCTTAGAGATTACCAGCATTTTTCCTGTATCAATGCTACAAGCTCTCACCACAGATTCATAATGACTAAAAGTGAACTTAATGCAAAAAGCCAAAACCATCAGGTACAATCTTGCTGTTCTGTTCTGAGTCAATGGCTTGCAAACTCCATAAGTGTGCAAAAGGATGCTCTTGATTTTGGAACAAGTTACTATAAAGCCAAACAAACATCACATACACAAACACACAAAATTATAGTACTCCAATAAAAAGAATTACTTTATTTCATCGTAATAAAATTCTTTGTTAACTACAAATAGAAAATAAAACCATGTTTCAGCACCCTTGAAGCCAAGGATACTTCCTGCCATGGTTTAATTCAGTTTGGTTCCTGACACCACTTGATTCAGTTTGAATGAACAAAAAGAGAAAATAACTGGTTCAAAAAAACTAACAAACAAAATTAAACCCTCAATATCGATATTATTTGAGGCTATGACAGGCCAGCATCTATGTGTGAATGGATTGCAGAAACCGAGAATTCAAAAAAATACAAAACCCAACTGAACCAAGCCAATTTGAGGCTCTTCTAAATGAAAATACGATACTGCATCCGAATAGCCAAGGCACAACTTTCGTAGCTGAAATGAAAAGTGGAATTCACTAACTGTAAGCATGGTAACAACATAATATGGTTGAAAAATTTGCAGGTCTATCCTATGTTCTTCACAGCCAATGCCAAGTTAAATAAAGTGAAACAACATCTAGTGGGCCATTCAAACCTGTCCTTAATTATCAGAATGGACTAACCAGAAAAGAGCTCAAAGAATGATAAGAACTAATAAAGCAAAAATTGTCAGATAATTGCACTGACCTTGCATTTTGAACGGTGCAAGATGTAAATAGAAGTCAGTATCTAACTCCAATCAAGGTAATGAACACTGTAGCACATATTCTACTAATTGACCAAAGATTTTACAACAAAGAACTCAAATTATTAGCACGTACTTAGACAGGTTTAGTAATATGTTGTGATAGATTAGAAAATAACATGTGAAATTGTGAAGAGTATGAATGTGATCTACAGAGGTGATATTACATATGCATCAATGTTTTATTCAAACAAATGCATTACATGCTGTTAAAGAAAATAAAATTATATTGAACCCTCTTAAAATATAAACTAAGTATATAAACATGCCTTTCTATAAGCTGAAATAATAACTAATAATACTTGAAGTAGAACTATACTTAATAACACTAAACCTAGTAAAACTAAACAACTCTAATTTTAATTCTAACACTGCCCCTCAAGCTAAAGCATAAATACTGGTGTTGCCCAGCTTGGAATAAAGATACACAAAGATTCCTTTTTCTACAGTTTTAGTGAAGATGTCTCTAATTTGATCTTCCAACTTGATATATAGAGTAACGACCTCTCCTAAAATAATAATCTCTCTAATAAAATGACAATCTATCTCTGTATGTTTAGTTCTCTCGTGAAAAACTAGGTTATTGGCTATATAAGTAGCCACTCGATTGTCGCAATACATTATAACCAAACTCTTCACCTCAACCCCAAACTCTTTCAAAAGATTTTTAATCCACATTAATTCACAAATTGTATGAGCCATAGCCCAATATTCTACTTTAATGCTGGACCTAGCTACAACATTTTGTTTCTTACTCCTCCAAGTCACTAAGTTGCCACCAAGAAAGGTACAATAGCCACTTGTAGATCGTCTGTCAATTGTAGATCCTGCCTAATCTGCATCAGAGAAACATACAATATCTAACATGTTACCTTTTTTGTAAAGAATTCCTATTCCGATAGTCTACTTGAGGCACCTGAGAATTCTACAAACTATTGAATCTCTTTTGGTTCTTGCATATATTGACTTACAGCACAAACTACAAAAGTGATATTAGGTCTTGTTACTGTCAAATAAATCAATTTTACCACAAGACTTCAATACCTCTTTTTGTCTTCAAACTTTGGACTATTTTCACCATCAAACTTCACGTTTGGTTCCATAGGAGTATCAGCTGGTTTAGATCCTAACATCCTTGTTTCCAACAATAAATCTTGGACATATTTTCTTTGAGACAACACCAGACCTTCTTTTCCTTTTACTACTTTAATGCCCAAGAAATACCTGAGTTGACCCAAGTCTTTAGTTTGGAAGTGTTTATTCAATTGATTATTTACTACCTCAATCCCATGCAAATCACTCCCAGAAACGATAATATCATCTACATACACCACAAGAATAACTATTTCTAACGAAGTATGTTGAACGAGGACTAAATGATCAGATTGACATCTTTTGAAATTGAGAGATGTCAACACACCACTAAGTTTTTCAAACCATACCCTTGGAGATTGTTTAAGTTAGACTCCCCTTAAGCAACAAACTCTGGAGTTGAAAACAACGTAGATCAACTCTGGATAAGGAGTAAAAACTCTGGAGTTGAGGAGTCCATGAAATGCCCAAACACGCAACTTGAATCCCTTATGCCAACAACGTGGATCCATCAGCTCCACCAGCTGTCAGGACCACCAGGCATGAAGAAAGAGAGGGGGCTCCTCTATATGAGGATCAAATCAGAAATTACAGAACGCGCCAAAGGCAGATCTATAACCTACGGAGAGGCGCACGAAGAACTTATCATAGGTTCTTTGGAGGAAACTACAACAACACCCTCGAACAAGAGTTGGACCCTCAAGTTCAACTAAGGAATTCTATGCAAGAACGAGCAAGGATAGTACCAGCAGAAGTGCTGTACAGAAGCAGAGACGATCAAGTTCATCACAGGGTCTATACTCATAGATCTAAAGAGTCAATACTCTGCATCGACGGGAATCAAGTTGACAGGTGCTTCATACAGCCAGAAAGTATGGAAGCATTGATGCGGACAGGAATCGCCTTTATCCATATAGGCGTCTTACAAGTCAGAATTCAGATCCTTCACAGAGCAGAAGAAGGAACTATGGCCATGATTGTCTTCAGAGACAACAGATGGAACGGAGATAGGGCCATATTTGCAACAATGGAGGTAGACCTCACACGGGGAAGTCAGCTTACGCTTCTGGGAAATTTCAGAATCCAAAGGCCACCATAGACGCAGAAATCCATGGAGCAATGAAGGCCTTGGAAAAATTCAAGATTTATTATCTGGACAAGCCTCAAATCGTCCTTAGGACAGACTATCAAGCGATAGTCTCATTTTACAACAAGTCCAGTGCACACAAACCATCAAGATGGAGTTCATAGAAAACTGTCTTGGAGAAGTAGAAAAGCTCACCTGGATCCAGTGGAGAATGACATACTCAACTGAGTATGAAGCACTGATAGCCAATGCCACAGGAAGAGAAGGAACTCAGAATATCCTTCCTCAAATCAGAAGGGTATTCACTCTAGAAGATCCTGCAACAGGAACTACAAGTATTCAGGATCAGGCATACAGAGATCTGGAAAGACTGGCATCCAATGATGTAAAGCATATAGTCCAGTATCTCAATGACTTCGGAAGATTGGCAAGCAAAACAGGAAGGTTATTTATCAGCTCAGAGCTCTCTGAGAAGATATGGCTCAAAATGCCAGGAGATCTTGGAACAAAGATTAAAGCAGCCTTCGAAGCAGCAAATCCAGCCAATCAAGTGGGGGTATTCCCGAGGATTATCTTCACATACAAGTACCTGGAGAATGAATGCAAAGATGCAGCATTCAAAAGAAGCCTGAAGTCTCTGTCATTTTGCAGAGATATTCCAATCCCAGGATACTACAAAGATGGTTCCAGCAAGAAAAGGCTTGGAATCAGAAAATCAACCACTTACAAAGGAAAAGCTCACAGCTCTCATGCAAGGATTGAGAAAAGAAAGCACCTGGTTAGGGAGAAGAGGTGCAAATGCTACCTTAGTGGTGATGAAGGGCATTTTGCTCGTGAATGCCCAAATGAAAGAAGGAATGTCAAACGTGTAGCAGCTTATGAAGGACTGGACATCCCAGATGACTTTGAGGTAGTCTCTGTAAAAGATGGTGAAGAAGACTCAGATGCCATCTACAGCCTAACAGAGGATAATGGGGATGAAGATGCTGTAGAGCATAAACTTGCTCACATCCGAACAGAGCATTGCTACATGTTCAGGGAAGTTGATAGAACTTACTGGATGGGAAAGGAAGGAACTTGGCAACCTATGGTCAAGGTTTCTGAAAGCCAGTACAAGTGCAATCATGATTACCAGCACTGCAAGGAGATAGAAGATCCGGCCTTCTATAAATGTCACTTCTGCAAAAGAGATGCTTCCAGAAATAACAGGATACACTGCCCTAAGTGTTATCTCACCTGTTGTGGACTTTGCAGCATCAACTATTGTGGCATCAAGGTGGAAAAGGAGCCATTAAGAACACCAATCCCTTACAATCCTCAGAGCTTGCTTCATCAACAACAAGATTATATTAAGTGGTGTGAGGCAGAAATGTCTAGGCTCAGAAATAAAGCGGATTTCTATAAACAGAAGGCAGAACTTACAGCCCAGAAAGAACTAGAATTAAGCAGACTTCAACTAGCAGAGAACGATAGGCTGAAAAGGAAGAAGGAAAAGGAAAGAAGACGAGCTGAACATAAGCAGATCGGGTTAGTCAGCTCAAGCTCGGAATCAGAAGAATTCTTATTTCCCGAGCAGCCAGAATCTTCAAAACAAGCTGAGGAGAAAGGAAAAGAAGAATCCTCTGCTTACTGGGAAGCAGAAGCTACCACCAGAATCGTGGCCAAAGCTGATCAGGGAACAATAGCCCCTGAGGTGAAAAATAGACCAGTTCGGAACATGTTATACAATCTGGATGTGATTATGGACATCCCTGGTCTCAGGCAATTCAAGCTCAGGAGTATCCTAGACATAGGCGCAACAACCTGCTGTGTTGACATACGAGCTCTGCCTAAGGAAGCAATAGAGCAGAATCCATATTCTGTTCAGTTCAAAGGAATTAACTCTGCCCAAACAGTAGACAAGAAGCTTAAGGGGGGCAGAATGTTCATCAGTGGGCACTCATTCAGAATCCCTTATACCTATGCCTTTGAAATGAATTTAGGGGTTCGAATTGAGCTCATACTCGGGTGCAACTTTATCAGAAGTATGTATGGGGGACTGCGAATCGAGGGATCAACGGTTACATTCTACAAAAATGTAACTTCTTTTGAAACAAGACTAGCAGCACCAACACTCGAAGGTAAAATCCCAGAGTCAGAAGGATCAAGCTCGGATGACTCAGAACCTGAAGTGAGCTATGATCAGCATAAAGAAATCACAGTCGGGTACACCAATAAACCTGACCATGGTTTTCTTTCAAAACAGAAGGAGTTAATTCAAGAACTTCTTCAGCAGGGTTATATTGGGGATAATCCTATGAAATATTGGGTCAAGAATCAAGTGGTCTGCCAGCTCAGGATCACTAATCCCAACATGATCATTGAAGACCCACCAATCAAACATGTCACTCCCCAAATGGAAAAGCAGTTCAAAAGACATGTTGATGCACTTCTCAAGATCGGAGTCATCAGGCCTAGTAAAAGCAAGCACAGGACAACAGCTTTTATGGTAAATTCTGGAACAACCATAGATCCTGTCACAAAGAAAGAGGTGCATGGGAAGGAAAGGATGGTTTTCAACTATAAAAGGCTAAATGACCTGACAGAAAAGGACCAGTACAGCCTTCCTGGAATCCATACTATCATGAATAGAGTTGGTCAGGCTAAGGTCTTCTCTAAATTTGATTTGAAGTCAGGATTTCATCAGGTGGCAATGCACCCAGACTCCATCAACTGGACAACCTTTTGGGTACCACAAGGGCTTTACGAATGGCTTGTAATGCCATCTGGGCTGAAGAATGCTCCAGCAATCTTTCAGAGGAAAATGGATCAGTGCTTCGCAGGGACAGAGAGATTTATAGCAGTATATATTGATGATATACTGGTATTCTCAAACACTAAGGAAGAACATGAGAAGCACATAGGAATCATGCTGGACATTGTCAAAAGAAATGGGTTGATCTTAAGCCCAACAAAAATGAAGTTGGCCCAGGAGGAAATTGAGTTCCTTGGAGCAACTATCAACAGGGGCAGGCTTAAACTTCAGCCCCACATTGTAAAGAAAGTAGTCCAAACCAACAAGGCCAACCTTGAGACTTTGCAGGGCCTTAAGTCATTTCTCGGACTGCTAAACTACGCCAGAATGTACATTAAGGATATGAGCCGCTTACTTAGCCCACTTTACGCTAAGGCTAACCCAACAGGAGAAAGGCGTATGAACAAGAGAGATTGGGAATTAGTCTCTCTGATCCAAGAAAAGGTCCAAAACTTGCCAGATTTGGACATACCACCACCACATGCGGCAATAGTAATTGAATCAGATGGTTCAATGGATGGATGGGGCGCCGTATGTAAATGGAAAAATGGGTCAAAAGATCCAAGGTCCTCGGAGCGTGTTTGTGCTTACGCTTTTGGGAAATTTCAGAATCCAAAGGCCACCATAGACGCAGAAATCCATGGAGCAATGAAGGCCTTGGAAAAATTCAAGATTTATTATCTGGACAAGCCTCAAATCGTCCTTAGGACAGACTGTCAAGCGATAGTCTCATTTTACAACAAGTCCAGTGCACACAAACCATCTAGAGTCCGCTGGATAGCCTTCACAGACTATCTCACAGGAATAGGAATACCAGTCGAAATTGAGCATATAGATGGGAAGCATAATGAGCTTGCAGATGCCCTTAGCAGGTTAATTAACCATTTGATCATTGCAGGATGTCAACAAGAGGATCAAGTGGAGGATCAAGTGGAACAACTAGAAGCACTGCATCTAGCCTTGGAGGAATTCAGGAGAATGCCTCACCAAACCGCGGAACGGTACAGCTTGCGAATAACCAACTATGTGGCGCGACATATCCCTTCTCACTCGCATATGATGGGCTTTGGGAACAGGAAAAGAACTTACTTAGACTCCCAAGGCAAGGGATATCATTCCATACACAGAATAGGCTTCGAGCCCAATATGAAGCAATTACAGACCAAGTAAGCAGGAGAGCCCTGGAAGCAATCAGAGACCTACATGGGGTTTACTCAGCAACCCACAAAAGACACAGGGAAGGATCCACTCCAGAATGGTCTGGGCCGTATGGCATTCAGCAGGCCCAACAGGCCAGAAGAAATCTATCACGTCTCTCATCAATTATTGAGGAATTCGAATCTTTCCTCGAAGATGCGGCTGAAAATGACCAAGCATGAAAAGCGTGATGGACCCAACATAAAGGTGGACGGTGCTCCACTAATAGTAAAGGTGGACGGTGCTCCACTAGTGTCTGAGTCAGTAGGGTCACCTACTTTTAATAATTGTAAAGGAATGATGCAGGGAAGTTCCCGCTCCTATTAAAGTGTCTTTTGTTTCTTTGTTGTCTTGGCACGCTCTTTTCACGCTTGTTTGTGTCGTTGTCTTGCCTTTTAGGCGTGCTTTTGCTAGTGGCGATAGGGCCCAGTGAGCACCCGCCTAGCTTTGCCTTGCCTATTTAAGGCTTTGTTTTCTCTTTGCTTAGCAGACTCGATTCATACGAGAAGCTAAACTCAGAGCTATTGTATTCAGTGTGTTGTCTTCCTTTCAAGTAAGTAATAAAGACTTCTTAGTGATTTTCTTTGTTACTTCTCTTGATTTTGTTTCCGCAATTGTTTAAATTTTGTATGCGCATTGTGTATATGGTATCAGAGCATATAGAAAAGCATTTTTAACATCAAGTTGAAAAAGAGGCTAATTATGAAAAATAGCTAAAGATATAAGAACTCTAATAGAATTAAACCTAACAACTGGAGAAAATATTTTAAAATAATCTACTCCATATGTATGAGTAAAACTTTTAGCTACCAACCAAGCTTTTAATCTCTTTATGGTACCATCTAGGTGATACTTGATGGCAAATACCCACCGACAACTTATAGCTTCTTTACCATTTGAGAGTTTTTGTAGTTCCCAAGTGCCACGATCATAAAGAGCTATCATCTCTTCTTCCATAGCTTCGCACTAACCAAGATGTGCAAATGCTTTTTGAGATGTCCTAGACAAAGATATAGTAGACAAAGGCAAGGTAAAGGATCGAAAAGCAAATGAATTGAAAGAAACAGATTAAGCAAGAGGATACCTAGTAGCAATTGTTCTTTTACTTTTTCAAATTGCAATAGGGAGATCAGGATCTAAATCACCAGCTGGTAGAAGAGAATCTTGATTAGAAGTCATCGCTTGGGTAAAGGAGGGATCTAGAGGAGACTCACTTTATTGATCAAACTGTTGACGATCTTTTTTATGTACGTACACTTGGAGAGGTTTCTTTATAGGAATGGTAGGTACAAGAATAGGTACAATGGGATCTATAGCATGAGAAAGAGGTGCGGTGAGAGAAATAAGATTAGTTTCTAAAATAGATTCCTTTCTGAGAAATAAATAGTAGACTTGAAAAAGGTAACATCATTACTAATGTAAGTTTTACCAGAAATAAGATCTAAACATTTATAACATTTCTGAGTTCTAGAATACCTTAGAAAAATACATTTAACAAACCGAACTGAAAGTTTGTCATGAGTATTAAACGTATGGACAAAACAAACACAATCAAAAATATGAGATGGAAGTGAAAAAAGAGGTTTGTCAAGAAATAGAATATTGTATAGCGCTCTAAAGTTGAGAACGGAAAATGAAAGCCTATTTATTAGATAACGGGTAATAAAAATTGCTTCTCCCCAGAATTTAGATCGCACTTTCATATGAAATAGGATTATTCGAGCAATGTCTAACAAGTGCTTATTTTTCGAGCAATGTCTAACAAGTGCCTATTTTTCCTTTCAGTTACGCTATTTTGTTGGGAAGCATAAGAGCATGAGGTTTGATGAATCACCCCTTATTTTCTACAAAATTCAAAAAGTGTAGAACAACAATATTTTAAGGTATTGTCAGAACGAAAAATTTGAATAAACACACTAAACTAAGTTTGTACTTTTTTGAAAAATGATTCAAATATAATAGGGACTTCTTATCGTTCTTTTAAAAGATATATCCATGTAACTCGAGAACAATCATCAACAAATGATAGAAAATACTTAAAACTATGATAATAAAAAAATTCAACACAGACCCCAAATACCAGAATGAACCAATTGAAAAGGACGTAAACTAGATTTATTGATTCATGTAGAAAAAGAGATACGATGATGTTTACCTAATTGACAAGACTCGCACTCAATATTAGACTTGACAATATCAAGTAGATTCATTCGTTTAAGGATTTGAGGAAAAGGATGTCCTAGTCTATAGTGCCATTATTCTGAAGGTAATGAAGAGGATAATGCAGAATTAGAGGATTGTAGCAAACTAGAAAGGTGATACTCTCCATTTATCTCCCATCCTCCGCCAATCGTCTTTCCCATACCAAAATCCTGAAAAATACAATGAGATGGAAAGAATACGACAGAACAATTTAAATTTTTAATTATTTGACTAATTGGTAAAAGATTGATAGAAAATTTAGATACATAAAGAACTGAAGAAAGATGAAGAGTAGAATTGACAAAAACAGTTCATATTCCTACAACATTGGTTTTAGAACCATCTACCAATACTACAAAAGAGAATATACCAAATGAGGAATAAGAACAAAAAACAAAATTATTACCAATCATATGAGATGATGCCCCAGAATCAATTATTCAAGGGGTAGAATTAGAAGGAAAAAACGTATTTTTAATCCTCATTGAGAATCCATTAATTAGCTGGTTACCTATAGTAGATTGATAATTAGCTTCTCTAGATAATGGCATATGAGAGTTCTCAGAATTGCCAGAGGAAGAAGTTGCAAGTTCACAAGAGTTGTCCTTATAGATGTGATAACTTTAATTCGCAGATGTTGAATTTCCAAACTTTTTCCAACTGTTTTCAAATAGATGATTAGTACAGTTGTAGAAAAAACCATCTTGTCTTTTACCACACCTTCAACCTTTTCTAGAGATTTTCACCAATAAACAGTAACTCATAAACAGTAAATGCCAACAATATCTTATGAACAGTAAACGCAAACAGTAACGTTGTTACTATTTGCGACTCTTACTACAGTACCCATGTTAGGTTTCCTGGTTTAATAATTGTGTTATGAAAAGAAGATCTAATAAGGTTGGTTCTTTATTCTTTAAGTAAGAATCTTTGCTTTTTAAAAGAAGCCTACTCATAGTGTCTGCCAACTTATTATCTTTTCCTTTCACATACCCCTAGTATGAGTTTCTTCAAACTCTTTCCTTTAGGTTCCACCTAAAGAGACTTTGGATTTCTATCCTTAGTTTACCAGGCAGTGTGTCTGAGGGATGATCATGTAACTTAGAGTGGTTGTGTGAGTCCTTTCGCTTGATCAATAAAATTCAAGTTTGTTTCAAAAGTTTCAGAAGCATGAGAATTGCAACGCTAACATCATTAACCGTTCGATCAATGCAAATCATCTGCGCTGCTCGAAAAGCCAACAAAGGTAACCTTCCCTTTGTATTACTAATTACCCTGTTTTCTTGATTAAGTCTTCCGCTTTACAAATTTAATCAGAAAATAGAAGAATAGCGGTGTTGGGATAGGCTCTTAACATTACTATTAAGGCTAACTGTAAGTGCAAAATCACTGATTATCAGAACTTAAGAAGGCCCGTAACCTATAAATTGACGAATAATTAATACGTTATTCCGAAATCCAGTGGGCTGGATTGTTGATCCATATTATTGTTCCAATTGTACGGAACATTAATTCCTTGTCCTAAAAAATGAATTGACGTTCTGGTCAATATCATCCCATGAAATAATTCGTTGAAGACGAAGTCTAAGCCAATAATGCCTAATAATTTATGTTTTGCAAGTGGTAATGCTGTTACCTTTTGCAAAAAGCACTGTATTGGTGGTCAACAAATCTGTAATGAAGATAATGTCATCTTGGGGACCATAAGTTTGTGTGCGATTAACTTTCCGTCCATTTGTCTTGCAGGGACTGCAAAAGGATTCTCAATTAAGAGATTGGATGGTATAGCATCCGATGAGATTTTGGATACTGAGCATCCTGTATCAATCAGGAAGTTTCCTTCAGTGGTCCATGGAGTACTTTCCACTGGTCGTCCTTTGACCATTTTGTGTGTAGGTATTGTTACCTTTAATCTAATACGTATTGTATTAGGGGTAATGATATTCATACACTGTGGTGTAGCACTATTAGTGTATTCATAAACCCATTCTGGCTTGTCAAGCGTCATATTTGATGCCATTAATGTAACTTGTTCCGGTTGTTTTTCTGAAACAGGAACTTCGAGTTTACTTAACTCTTCAATAGTCATATTGGACAATTTTTCCGATTTTTCCAGTTTTTCGGATTTATTTTGGAAAACTTGGTTGTATATATCATACATAGGATCATTTCGTGAGACTCCTATGTCTTCAGGACATACAGCGTTTTCAACATCTTGGTTGAGGATAGGTTTTGGTGATGTTGAGCTATTTGGTTTTTGCTCAATTTTAGGTTGTTGGTTTAAGAGGACTTGTTCTAGGTCCTTTTCAACCATAATAAGTCTTTCTTCGACCATTTGCATCCTTTTATATAAATGCGCGATATCATTAGGTCTTGCTAACGATGTTTTTGGCGCGTCTTTTAGTTGAATTTTGAATGTTTGCTGTAAGCAGTCAATACATCCTTCAACTCGACATTGAGAACATTGTGCTCTTTTTTTCAAACGATGGGTAATAATGACATAAAAAGCATGCGAGGGATTCGGATCCTCTGCCTTTTATCCAATTATGAGAACATTCTGGTTCATTGATTGCCATCATATCAAAACCAATATTGGGCATCATGGAACGAAAATTCTTTTCGTCCAGTAGTCCTTGGTTGAATATTTTCATCAGCGAATCATCTCCCACGTCATCAGAATCGCTAGATGCTTGACTTATGGATTCTACCATATTCGTATGTGAGACTATTGAATAGATTGTTTCAGAATCTCATAGTTATTAACAGAGTAATTAATCTTTAAACTTCTAAGATTAATTAAAAGCTAAGTGTATTTACCTATAACCAGCTTAGGCAAATACGATACTTTAAGGTGTTCTAGAATAGGAACATTCGAGAACTTTATCAAATATTATAAATATATGCTCCTTGTTTGCTATATATGCACTAACCCATGACAGATATACGCAAAGAAGTTTTGAAGCAACCCCCTCAAAACAGAGAGTTAGATTATTTAGATCTCGTTATTCCAAAGATCCAAATATACAAGGCTCAGATCGAAGGAAAAACTTGGCAACGGAACTGTAACTTCCTCAACAAGTCAAAACCTTCTGGTGAGTACTTGCATCTTTGGCATTCTGTTGATAATAACTCAACAAATAAACAACTCAATACAGTTATAGATTGCATTATCAATCTCTCAGAAAACATAGCTAAAACAGACAGAACTCTGTTAGCAAAATTATCAGAGGCAAAACCCTTTGAATTCGACAATTTGTTCGAAACACTCGAATCTGTAGCAAGTACGTTACAAAACATTAGTCTAAAACAAGACGATTCTGAATCAAGACTTTCAGATTTATACAGAAGGATCAGAAAATTCCCATCTAAGAAACAGATCTCCGAACTGTTAGATTGGCCGATCAAACTTTTTGAAAAAATCGAAGCGGAAGTCAGAACGCTTCATAAATCTTACAAGAAAGATATCCAGAAAGTCTCAAATCGTCAAAAAACAATTGAAAAACTTGTTCTGATCGCAGTAAAAGATTTAACCGGAAAATCTGGTGAAGATCTTGATTACGCTGTAAGAGAATCGGAAAGTGAACCGGAATCTTAAAAAGAGTATTCCGATAAAAATGTCAAGCAGTATTGACATTGACAAAGCAACTGAAGAGTTGGCCCTCTCATTATACGTGGACCAACCAGAACCACTGTCTATTATTCTTGCACAAGAGGAAAGACAAAAGAAAATCAATAATCTTAGTGCAATAATTGTCCAACCAAAAAAGCTGCCAGGTACAGCTGACAAGATGGACCAACTGATAAGGCAAAATAATGCAAGTTACTCTTTAGTGACCAACATGTCACATGCATTATTAGCTGCTTTAAAAAAGATAAATTGGTTAGCTCAGAAAGTAGCCGACATAGAACGGGACCAGTCCAACTTTATTAAAGTAGCAACACCTGCTTTACAAAAGACTGACACCCACATGGGCATTGAAGTGGAAACCACTAGGGAAATCGTGAAAGACACGATAAGACTCAGTTTTCAAGAACTTCAAACCTCTATAAATGTGCTGGATCAAAACATAAGGTTGTTATACCAACAGCAACCAAATATTCAGCAGTTCAAACAAACCTCTGATCTAATTCAACACATTAGCTCAGAAATAGTAAAGCTCGAAGCTTTAGTTAAAGAGTCAAAAACTCAGAAAAGAGAATTGATACAAACAGATATCAATAAAATAGGAGAACTTATTAAAGGGATAAGAATTCCCGAAGATCAGATCAAACAGATCACACCAAATATTGCAATACCTGACAATACCAAGGCAATAGTTACAAAGGTTAATAAAGACCTAAAAGAACTTGAATCAACAATCAAGAATTGGATTCAAGCAAACACCAGCCGACGGCAACAATAGCTATTCAGATAAACGAAGTAGTCAGAAAAACGTGGGATAAAATCAGCGCGTGGACTACAACTGCATCAACTTCAGGTGAGAAAGTTTCACTTGTTAGTTCTGATTTTATTAAATTAAATTATAGTACGTTTATTGACCAAAACGGTGACACAAGAACAGAAAGATAATGTTTAAACCATTCACCGGTAAGTCAAGAACCCTCACCGATGATGAGAATCCTAAAATAAAGGATCCATTAAACCCAAATGATTCGCAACAAGGATCAAAAAGATTTTTTAGGGATAAATCCTACAAGGCCCTAAAAACGAAAGAAATACCTTTCAGAGAGATTATTAACTCTGCAAAATCAGAAAATCTCGATTTGGATCTTGAAGCAATAACTTCAATCGATTCTGATTTCGAGTCATTTGACAAGGAAACACTAAAATTGTTCAAACCAAGTGTTCTGTACAACACAAAAGAATCAACGGTCAAAAAATGGTTCTGCAAAACCAAGATTGTTGATAGACAATTTGAACAAGCCTTGTTATTAGGAGATGAACAGGTATCAGAAATACCTTTGTTCAATCAAAATTCTCCAACAATTACAAAATTACGAAAAGAAGGTTTAAGGTACTGGCACCTTGGAATATTCGTAATAGGAATAAAAGGCCTCGTAAGAAAAAGGCTTGGAGCTAAAGTCCACATAGCAATCATGGACAACTCCATTATCGATATGGCAAAATCCATTATCTGTTCAATAGAATGTAACCTGGACCAAAATAAAGGACTGTTTTACTTCTGTCCAGATTTTACAATCACAACAGATAAGTTACTCGATATTAAATTCATAGCCCAAACAAAGGCTTTGGACTTATCACAAAACCCAATATAAATATCTTTGTTGGATTTATTGGTAAAGCTAGTCAAAACACTAGTTCATCTTATCGTCTCAATATTGATGATGTAATATCAGGTGTTAAATCAAAAGGAATCACTGCAATACCAGGAAAGGCTTTTGATTCTTCAATATTAGATAACACAATCTGGGATGTTAAAAGACCAAATCCCCCAGAGGTGACAAGAGCACCAACAGAATCTGTTTACATTCCTCTTGGACAAAACTCCTTAGGAATTTGTTACAAAAACTATCAGGAGAAAATTCCCCATACAAACCCTGTTGACATGCCAAGCTCAAGTAATATCCAGAATGATAAATCATTCCAACAGGATGAGCACTTTGACTTGATGGCTATCAACGAAGATGGTGATTTTCGAGTTTTCTTCAATTTGCTCAGACAAATATGGGAAGCAAGAACTTCCATCGAAGAGCGAGAAAAAGCAATTAAAGCCTTAAGAACGGTTTATCTGGATGAATATGAAGAGCTACAAAAATATGCAGTAGCCAAGAAAATTCCTATTCATCAAACAATTTTGGAAACACCCGAAAAAGTATTCGAAGAAATTTAGAAAATAAATAAACTTCGAGAAAGATGGATCAAGGCAAATAAGGCCTTAATAGATCAATGCGTGAATAAACAACGCAAAGATAAAGGAAAATCCGTTTGTGAAGAAGAAATTTCACAAGTAAGATCAGATGTAAGCACATTCATGAAGGATGCAAGAAAATCCTTATACTTGGATATTCATAATCCTGCTGATAGACGAATAATGTCTAGAAGAGGAATAACTCCTCAAAAAATGGAGAAGCTTATGAATGATTCACAGTCTAATGTCTCAAAATGGATAGATGACAATTTTGAATTTATGGCCCGTAATACTGATGGCTTAAATTCAAAACCCAGCTCAGAGGCATCCGAAGGACAATTCGATATGCCAGGAGAGCAAGAACTTGGGCTTCCTACAGTACTGGACCCAAGCCCAATATCTTATGTTGACGGAAATATACCAAGAGCTGCTTACACGGATTATAATCCAGAAGCAAAACGGTATAGCCCCGTAGGTGCAAGACTACCACTTGAAATACTGCCAACTCAGCAAGAACTGAGAGTATTAGCAGTAAATCCCCAAATGTGGATGCCCAACCTAGAAAATTGGAAATCCAGAACGGTGCGTGATTACATCGCAAGAGGATTTAATCATACAGCCGATGAAATGTACAGATATTTGGAAACATCCTTAGGAGAAGGAGCCAAATTAGTCTGGGAAAATTTCAAGACTAAGCATAAAGCTAGTTTTGATTACTTAAAACAAAAGGGGCAAACCCCTGGAACTTTGTGAACACAGTCTCACAAATAATAACCGGGCAAGACCCAAACTTAGGATCTAAGATGGAACAATCCCAAGATATGAGAGATTTGGAACAAATCTCAATATCATCATGGGATAAGATTATTCCTTTCCTCTTAGATTATTGTTATTACATGAGCAAATCACAGAACATCTACAATAGAGAATTATGTGATAAAATGTTCATGAAACTACATCTGAGAAGAATTTTTGAGGAGGATGCCATTGTTGATGATTTCCTCTTCGAGTCTCGTCCTTTTATAGAGAGATTCATTGGATTCCTTAGCGAGTTCATCTTCTCTTTTTCTCTTTCTCTTTAATAATTGTGTTATGAAAAGAAGATCTGATAAGGTTGGTTCTTTATTCTTTAAGTAAGAATCTTTGCTTTTTAAAAGAAGCCTACTCATAGTGTCTGCCAACTTATTATCTTATCCTTTCACGTGTTCAAATGCTGGTTTTAAACATGAGTTGGTGAACAAAGCAATAAAGTTGATCCACCTTCGATTGTTTAATTCTTTTCCAGCGAGGTTATTGACAAAAGATACTATTGCTGAGCAATCAGTTCGTACTGTGAACTTTGCTTTTCCTATTAAAAAGAATTTAAAGTGAATTATGCCGTATGTGACAGCTAATAATTCAGCTTCGAGTGCAGTGATCATTCCCTTTTCTTTGAATTTTCCACTAGCGTATTTACACACCCTTTCCAATTTTGCTGGTGAAAATTCATTGGGCTTAGAATATAACATAGCTGCCCATCCATGCTTACTGGCATCAGTTTGAACAATAAGATATTCATGTTCAAGTGGCAACTTTAACTGTGGTAAATTCATAACAAGACTTTTGATCTTTTTGACCAGATTGATGTCTTGATCATTAAACCTCATTTCTCCGTTTTTGCTTAATTTAGCATATAATGGAGCTACTAATGAGTTTAGGTCCTTAATGTACATTCTTGAGTAATTTACGAATCCAAGAAATTGTTGGAGTTGGGTCCTGTCTTCCAACTTATCTGGATAAGATAATGCTTTACTCGCAATGTGGGGTTGGAGTGTTATTGCTCCTTTATCGATTTCTGCTCCTAGAAAATTCACTCTTTGTTTTCCAAGTGACATTTTCCTTTTTGACATAATGAGTCCATATTCTTTGAACGTTGCCATGATTTTGATCAAGTGGATCTCATGTTCCTTTTGTGTTTTACTAAACACCAATACATCATCGATGTATACTATACAATATTTCATATGGGCTTTCAGAATTTTGTCCATAAAGCGTTGAAATATACTTGGGGCATTTTTGAGCCCAAATGGCATAACAAGTGTCTCATATTGTCCAATTGGGTTAGGACAAACGAAAGACTTATACTTGATGGATTCTTAATCCATTTTGATCTGATGGTATCCTGACTTCATATCAAATTTCGAAAACCATTTGGCTTCCTGTATTCTGTTCATCAACATTTCCTTATTGAGAATTATATATCCGTCGTCTACAGTTATATCATTGAGACGTTTATAGTTTATGACCATTCGGATTTTATCTGGTTGTTCAACGAAGAATAGTGGAGATCTATGTTCAGATTTGGATGGTCTTATTAAGCCATGTTTCAACATATGATTGATCTGTTTTTCACATTCTTCTATTGCTTTTTGTGAAGCAGGTATTACCTTTCCCTTTATTATTATATTGGGATTGGTGACATCTATTTTGCAGATGGTTTTGTGTTTTTCCCAGTGAGTAAATGGTGAAACTACATCTGAGAAGAAGTTGTGTTTTTCCATTTCTCTAACGAGATTGGACACGTTTTTTGAATCAAATTCTGATGATTCAGTTTTGTCTTCTTGTGACCATGATGTCAAATCGTAGTTATGATGTAGGATGTGATGTCTTATTGCATCATGTTCATCTTGTTGAATCATATCTAGATATTGTGTAGGGGTGACGTCTTCATCACTATCTTCCATGTTGAGTTTTTGGAACTCATGGAATAATTGTTCGGGCGTTTGTGGGTTATGATTACCACCACGGTCGTGAAGCAACTCTGACTTAATTGTTGGGCTGCAACCGTTTTGGGTTGTTTGCAAATCACCCTTAATTTTGCATGGACATGAGTCCAGTGGGCTGGATTGTTGATCCGTATTATTGTTCCAATTGTACGGAACATTAATTCCTTGGCCTAGAAAATGAATTGACGTTCTGGTCAATATCATCCCATGAAATAATTCGTTGAAGACGAAGTCTAAGCCAATAATGCCTAATAATTTATGTTTTGCAAGTGGTAATTTATAGGTTAGAGGCCTTCTTAAGTCCTGATAATCAGTGATTTTGCACTTACAGTTAGCCTTAATAGTGATGTTAAGAGCCTATCCCAACACCGCTATTCTTCTATTTTCTGATTAAATTTGTAAAGCGGAAGACTTAATCAAGAAAACAGGGTAATTAGTAACTTGCATTATTTTGCCTTATCAGTTGGTCCATCTTGTCAGCTGTACCTGGCAGCTTTTTTGGTTGGACAATTATTGCACTGAGATTATTGATTTTCTTTTGTCTTTCCTCTTCTGCAAGAATAATAGACAGTGGTGCCTATCCCAATACCGCTATTCTTCTATTTTCTGATTAAATTTGTAAAGCGGAAGACTTAATCAAGAAAACAGGGTAATTAGTAATACAAAGGGAAAGTTACCTTTGTTGGCTTTTCGAGCAGCGCAGATGATTTGCATTGATCGAACGGTTAATGATGTTAGCGTTGCAATTCTCATGCTTCTGAAACTTTTGAAACAAACTTGAATTTTATTGATCAAGCGAAAGGACTCACACAATCACTCTAAGTTACATGATCATCCCTCAGACACACTGCCTGGTAAACTAAGGATAGAAATCCAAAGTCTCTCTAGGTGGAACCTAAAGGAAAAGAAATTTAATCAGAAAAAACCATCTTGTCTTTTACCACACCTTCAACCTTTTCTAGAGATTTTCACCAATAAACAGTAACTCATAAACAGTAAATGCCAACAATATCTTATGAACAGTAAACGCAAACAGTAACGTTGTTACTATTTGCGACTCTTACTACAGTACCCATGTTAGGTTTCCTGGTTTAAAGATTTTTGCGCTGCTTTGATACCATGTTGAAAAAAATAAAATTATATTGAACTCTCTTAAAATATAAACTAAGTACATAGAAATAACTTTTTATAAGTTGAAATAATAAAACAATATAAACTAATAAACTTAGGAATCTTTAACAAATTAGAAAAAGATTAATAATACTTGAAATAGAACTATACTTAGAAACACTAAACCTGGTAAAACTAAACAAGTCTAATTTTAATTCTAACATATGCAATACATACAATATAGATTAATGCATACAGAAAAGTTGATACATCATATCATGTCAATCAACTTCCTTCTATCATTTCATTAGTACGCTCCTTAACAACCAAATAATTGCAGACCTTAAATTGATAACCTAATTAGCAACACCAAGTACAACAATTAACTTGCCATGCCCTAAACAAGCTAACAGTGCACCATGCAGGATTCCTGTCCACATACACGCACATCATATAATAGGCAGGCAGAGGCATAGTAGAAGATTATGTACTCAGGTGGACTTCTAAACTGAAAGAACATAAAGCAAAGATAGCTGAAGAAAGACTAAAAGAGAAAGAAGAAACAAAGTTCCATGAAGATGCAAAGATTGTAGTTATAAAGGGTGACAACAAAATATTTTAACTCAAATCTTCTAAATTTGGCTTTATGTTTAAGAAATTTGTTCAAAATAATTACCTGGATGATGAAATGAATATAACAATGCAAACATAAATGCAAAATTCAAAAGCCTCCAACAATTTAATCACTTACTATTAAAAATGCCTCAGAACTTTGCATAAACAATATGCGTTATTATCTTCATTATTTCTCAAAGGCCTAAATTAACCCAAAAACAAACAAAAAGAAAGAAAGAAATTTCACAGTGAAAAGGAAGCATTGAAGACCTCAGATAAGTCATACCCTATAAGTGATGTTCATGATTTTCATTAAAAGCCAATCCACATCCCCAATTATATCAACTAGAACAACAACAAAGGGAAGGCGGAAAAAAAAATGATAACAGAGTTCAATGCACCCACCTGACATCATGATTTTCCATCATTGGGCATACCAAATTTTAGTTATCTTCTAGCATGTATTGGCATGCAATAATTGTCAATAGCAGTCTCTCCAGTCAAAACCAACAAACAATCACAACCACATGCACTACAGAACTATAAGAAAAAACGGATGCTTGCATGTGCACAATGTAAAATATTTCAAACAAAGATGTACCAGCAAAACAAACCTACTCAAGGATCATAAAAAGTCTCACATTTAACAGAATTTTAGTTGAAATAATGCAAGAACTTTAAATTTTAAATTGAGTCAGAGAACCAATGTGAGAATAAGCACACCTGTGAAACTGTGACAAGAATAAAATGATCAATGTTATGAGTAGACTTATCATGCTATTTTTCTTTTTTCCAAGATGAAACGGAGAAAACATATACTTTGTGTAAGAAGAAATATGAAGGAGTGAACAAGCTGTCTAGAATCCACAAAAATTAAGCAAAGTTGCCGTACTGTTATATAAGAAAATTGACAGGAAAAACTATTTGCAGTTTACAGTGGAAACTTTAACAAAGTTTAACCCCATCTAGATAGTGTAGAGGTAATATGGATGTCTTTCCCATACATACACAGACCATTTAAAAGAGCACCGCCATTGCAACAGTTGAAATATACATTAATACTGCTACAATAGCATAGAAGTAGAGTAAGCAAGCACAATACCAGAAGACAAGTGAGTGTAAGTTCTCACCAACAGTAAAAAATTAATGACCCAATACAAATAGTCAGAAGGTAAAGTACTTACTACTTAAATGATATCCAACAGAGATAAAATATCCAAAGTTAAATAGCCCTCAGATCTTATAGCTATATTAGGTCATTGATGGTATAGCTAACTGGGTTCATTAAGAGCCTTTACCTTTCATTATCCATCACCACAATAAGAGTCGATAGATGGATAGATAGAGAGACAGACAGACACAGACACAGATGATGATGATGATGCTACAAAGGTGATGATAGACATAGAGGTTCAAAATGCATATGCATCCTACTCCACATAAAGAGTTTTCTGTCATCGGGCAAAAGCATCCAACAGAAGGACTGACAAGACATGGACTGAGGCCTAGCTACAAGAAACAGAATGAATTGCAAAACTTAAGCTCATCTCAAGTTCAGAACAAAGGAAAAAAAATTATTGGGAATACAACAAACCAATTGTAATATAAGAAAATATCACCAACAGAGCCACAAATTCAATGCAGACAATTGCCATTGTCTTTCATTCTCAAATCCCACAGTTAGCTGCGGCATTTCCAAAACGTGAAGCACAGAAGAAAAGAAAAAGACATTTTATGGCAGAATAAAGTCATTCATACACTTAAAAAACTATAATATAAGAAAGGCACAAAATTTGCCTGGCAACCTTCAGTTCCAAAAACTACATTTGAATTTCCATTAACAAGACTTATCTGTACAAAATTCAATGACAATGGATACCCAAGTCTGAAATATGGTTTCTGAATCAGAAAAATGTCAACAGGAACATAATTACAAATTGCTACTCAATGCTACTAAGAATGGAACAGAATAGGCAAAAGGAATAGTCCAGCACAGAAGTATGAGAAACCAAAAAGGAGGTTGAAGAAGATATTCAAGGTCAATGAAGCAGATAGAATACTAACTTTCATTCGCCAAAAGGAAAGAGAAAAAGGACAGAAGACAGAAGGTAACTTCTTCACTTTTTACTAGATTTCTAGTCAATCCACAACATACAGACATGCATTGTGGTAGCTTAAATGTTGTTTTTATGGCAAAAGGAATTTAGTAGCATCTTAATGAAATTACACATGTAGCTATTGAAGATGAAACAATAAAATTAAAAAAAAATCAAATCCCAGCTTTCAGACATAATCAATGGCGCTACTACTGATAGAATCCACTAATTCTAACTTTAATCTTCAATGTAATAAAACAAAGACCAAAAAAACAAAAACTGATAATATTATCAACAATCGATCTTCCAATATACAATTCAGTGGACATAATCATATCAAAATATTCAATGAGATTGAACATTTTCCGTCAAAAACCAACAGCAGAAACTACAGGAGAACCAAAATCTTTCCTCTCTAGAAATCTGATGCTTCAGACTGTTGGTTTGACCACTCTAAGTTATTTTTTTTGTAACTCAGCTAAACATTTGCAGCAACATAAAAATTCGTTTAGCCATGGCCCATACAATACTCACAGAGTAACAACATAAAGATCAGTAGTAAGACATCAATATATTGCCATTAAGAAAAACAAAATATATAGCTTTTAAGTTCACATATTGCCAAAATGTCTGAATTCAGTCCACATTTTGCATCACAATGATTCAAAAAAACTTCCATCTCCAAATTTATGAGATTACGTATACTTATATCTTTATCCAATGTAGCAAGGAACATAAAATAGAAAATTACTCAATTAAGGCCATCAATACAATCTATTTAAGAGCCCAATCTCAGCAAGGTGACATCATCATCAACAAAGCAATGGATGGAATACACACAACATGCACATTTATATTAATTGTGATTCAAAATGAAAAAAAACCTCAAAAGTTGAAAAGAAAAAAGAATCAAACATCACAAACAAATACTTACGTACAAAAAGTCCTTGGAAATCCTGGTGATAAACATCAATGCTTTTGCTGAAAGCTACGTGCAATAGCTGCCTGGAATGAGAGACAATCCAGTACAAAAGTTTAAGTACCACAGTCCAAAGAAACAAAAATACATTTTGAAATATAATGAAAAAGCGAAATAGTTTAGAAGAGAAATTAGCTATAATGGACCATTGACTTGGACTGAAGCAGAGCCCTAGCACCACAATCCCGAGGCAAACACAGTATATGGAAGCCTGTCTACATCTGAAATTCCAGTGGCACACATTTGTAGAACAGTTTTACAGGTAGAAAGCCAAATACAGCAGTAGAAATGAAGCAGTAACCACCAGGAAAAAAAACAACTAGTACAGATATATTCAACTAAAACCTTGCAATTCAATCAACAACATTAAGAGCATCGTCCCCAAAACTTGGTAAAATCACAGCATGACACTATTTCATTGGGAAAACAAGGGAAACATAAACACAAAAAATTTTAAATGCAAATTTACCAAGGCAAAATATGAACTTTAAGTGTAAACAACATTTGAGTAACAAGAACAAATGCAATCTAAAATGTAAATACAAATTACAACAGCTTAGCACAAGCAGTGACAAGACCATCAAGTAAGAGCCAATTCAAAACAACCCTTCTTCGCATTTTTCCCTTTCAGACTCGCAATGATAAGGTTATTCCCAACATTGAATCATATACACGGACAAGTAGAAAAGTGGAAAGCTGGGTTGAAGTGATAATAAGCCACAATAACAATGGTAGATATGATAGTCTATGATCATTAAATGTGAATTGGGTTATACAACCCTGCCATAACAAAAAATAAATAACACAAATGTACCTTTACCACTAGTATCCAGTTTTGAGACCATAAGGTCACCATAGGAATCCAGGCTTCCCAATACCATGAAAGCACTACCCGCAGGTATTGAGTGACGTTGAATCTGATAGCAACACCAAAATTCATTTAAAAGAGAATTTGCATTGCACTATCTTACAACTAAACCTACTTAGAAAGAATTCATTTTGAAAGATATAGTTGATCCGTTTAAAATATCATTTGATCCACAGTTGATAACATCATGAAAGACACTAAAATCCTCTTAACCGAATCTCAACCATCAACTCATATACATTAAACAATTGAAGACAAATTGCACGATTCAAATACTATAATCACTGCATAACTTGAAATAGTAGCTATGAGTGTTCAGGAATGAGAAGACTCTCTTTCTCCTTACTAACCAAAGAATCATTCATCATTATCTACTACAAAAATTGAAAACACACAAATAAATGAAAATTAGTTGAAAATTTTCGACTAAAATGTTACAGAAAGTTAAAAAGAGAGGCAATGGAAGAATGAAATTACATGGAGGGTGAGGCCGGTGGAATGAAAGTTTCCGGGAGAAGAGATTCCCTCCCTATGGGAAACGACCGCAGCACCACTTAGAGATTCCCGTGATCAAATAATCATTCTACACGTGTAAATTTCCCGTATCCTTTTTATATATATATATATATATATATTTATTTTTTTATAAATTATCATATTATTTTAATTAATTTTTTTTTAAGTATTAAGAGAGAGAATGACTACTATCTTTCTATTTTTTAAAATAATATTCTATTATCTTTCTTTTTTTAAAATATTTTATTACTTCTTAAATTTTGATTTTATACTTTAATATTTTAAATATTTTTAATTTTATTTTTAATAAATTAATTAAATTATTGAAAAAAATTTTAAAAAAAGTTAAAAGTAATGAAATATTAAAAAAAAATAAAAAGATGATAAAGTATTGACTTAAAAAATTAGAGTAATAGATATTATCCCATACCAATATATTTAACTAAAATTAATCATTTAAATTTCATTAATTATTTTTAATAAATTATCATATTAATTTAATTAATTAATTTTTTTTTTTTTAGTACAAGTATTTGTAACTAGAACTCTTAAAAGTGTTTAGATGTATGCTATTATGTTCTTATAAGAGTTTTAAGAGTTTAGATACTTGTTATTTTGATAGGAGTCTCGCACGTGTGTGAAGTATTGTGAGAGACTTCGCACACTGAATGCAAGAAGACGTATGGATTCCCACGTATTGTGAGAGAAGCCTACTAAGTGCAGGGTTTGAAGGAAGGGTTTCTGTCCTACTCACTCACCCAGACCTAAAATTAATTTACGTAATATGTTTTAAAATTAATGAACCATAACAGAGGGCACGCACTACATTTTGCTTTTTCTACCATTTTTTAAAAATGCATTTTCAAAATTAATTGCAAATCTCTCCTTTTTTTTTTAATTTCAGAAAACTATTTTTAATAAATACTACCACATACTATTTTAAAACATTACCAAAAGCACTGCATCCCATTTTCATATATATATATATATATATATATGTATGTAGAGTTCTCTGAGTACTTTATCCGCAACTTTCATGTCAGTGTATTCTCCAAATCTTGTCATCATCAGAAGATATTTTCTTATTTTTCGATAAGCTTAACAATTTTAGAGAGTGATGTTTCACCCAGCACTCTTCCTCTCAAAGCAATTTTTGGTGATACAAATCCACAACCTATTAAATCAGATCTCTAAGCAATTTTTTAGTTTTTTGGTTTGTTTATATAATTGTAGTAGTATTCTCTTTTAGATTTGTTTATTTATATAATTGTAATAATATTCTCTTTTAAATCTGCAAGATTATAGAGTTTTATAGATAAATTTAATGAATTTACATTTCAAATCTAAGAATTGTTCTACTATAACATATATATCGCAGGAGATTCGTTGCATTCCAATCAAAAAGATCATTTCAAAGAAAGGAGAATAGCAAAATTCCTTTAAGAAAGCTGTAATTTAAACTGTATTATTTGTATTTTATAATTTGTTTTCTCATTAATGTTATAAAAAAAAAAACACCAAACAAAAAGGTGTTATTTTATAATCTCTTTGTTTCTTAATAAATCTCAAATCTGACTAATTGATTGTTGTAACTAATCTCTTTATGTCATAACAGACCTCAAATATAATTAGTTAATTGTTGTAACTAATCTCTTTAAGGTGTATGTTGCCATTGGTGTAAATCTGCATATTGCAATATTTCTTTCTTTGCAATTAAAGATTATGTTTTATTTGTTTCAAAAATATATCAGATCTCTAAACTAATGCGTATCCGAATAAATTTAAGAAGGCAAATTCAAAGTCTACAAGAACACAACAATTTCTCATTTACCACTCAAAACAACAGAGCAATTGTTTATGTCTCAATAGTGGCCAAACTTTGCTCCATCTCTAATATTTTTGATCTATTAGGAATGGTAAAGGTAGAGAGTCTATACAAAAATTTACAAGTGAAACACAAATCTACCATTACTTTCACTGTTTGTCCGGAAGTTCAGTCTACTACTTTAGCTACAACAATCTTAATCGCAGAGCTCAGGGTCCAACGCATAGAAATCATCAATTTTCCATACCATAGTTCAACGATAAGACCATCTCCAATCCTCACCATCATCGTCATCCACTTCATCATTATAGAAATCAGAGTCAACATCGTCATTGTCGAAATCATCATAATAAAGCTCATCTTCATGAATCTGGTCTACATCCCTTGAAGCAGTACTACTACTACTCTCATTTTTATCTGATTTGTCAGAGGCCTCACTCTCCACTCCTTCCTCTTCTTCTTCTTCTTCTTCCTCCTCTTCCTCGTCAGACATCTCATCTGGATAATCATTTCTTGGGTTATCTTCAGCTGAGAACAACAAAAGATGCAGAAAATCAGCTAGGGGCATTTCCAGTTTTGAAGAGAAAAAGATGAGAAGGGACTGAATGTTACAATACCATTTGAATCTTCACTGTCATATTCTGATTCATCAGGTCCATCATAAAAATCCTCATCATCAACTTGGATCCTGAACAAGATAATCTATCAACTTCAAAAGATCCAAAAAGAGGGTGCAGCTAACAAATACATGACAAACAACACTTACAGAGGGAATGGATGCAAAGCATCTTTGTCATCAACATTCATGTCATCATTTACAGTATAGTAGTCATATACATAGTCATCTGCAAATGACAAAAAATGCACAAGTTATGCATCAAGAAGCAGCCAGGAATAAAAGTAGTATTGTTTGACTACTATTTATTTCTTGAGTTAGCACCCCCTTTTTCTTCTCTTTCAATTTTATCAATTTGATTTAAATAATTATGCTTGTTCTATTAGTCACATCTTCCAGTTTTTTTTTTTTTTTTTTTTTTTTTGGCTACAGAGAAATTTGTCCAATCCACTAATGGAATTTCAATAAACAATTCATGAATCATTAGATTACTGATTATCCAATTTTTTCAGTCTTGCCCGATTCATCTATTTCTCTCAACCTAAATAAGTTTATTATTTAGAGTTCTTTCATTCTTACTTTTAGAAAGGGAATCCTTTTGATGGTTCATTTTCAGGTTTCTTTTGCAACTTTTCGAAGCAATTTCACACACTCTTTTACAACTCTTAAAACTATAAAAGAAGTTTTCAATCTTTTTTATTTATTTCTTTTACTTGTTCAAAAATGGGTTAAAAAATGAAGGTTGTTTTAGGGGAGAACCTAAAGGTCGTCCAGTTTCTAGTCCCCCAAAACTAATGAAATCAACTTTTCTCTATGGCTTCATTTGTTTATATAGGCAATCTTAAAATAATTCGAGGAGGTAGCTAAAGAACAAAATAAATGTATTAAGTAAACTATGTTCTTCAATGAAACAAAGTGGAAAGCCAACCTTGTTTGGACATATAAGCACGCATATCAGATTCAATTTCTGCAACAGCATCTGGTAGAAACTCTCTCAGTATAGGCAGATAACTAGACAACAATCTTTGATCTTCCAAAGATATATCTCTGCCAAAAATAGATGGGGACTAAATAATTTTCACCATTGGCAAGTATAACACAAACGAATGAATTTCATGACAACAAAACTTACCCCTGCTTTTGCACCTCATTGGACCTTTCTTCATCATCAACACGAACAACATCATAGAATTGACACATTTCACGTAATGCGTTATCCTGTCTTTCCTCTTTGTTTCTCTTTCTGCTCCTCCATATCTGTTCAAAGCGAGCATTTTTTGCCAACACCTGTCGAAGGACAAAGAAAAAGAATTAAAGTTTTCCAGAAAAGCAATAAGTATTTCACATAATATAAATCTCATTCAAATGATTTATCCAACTTACTCAAATCAACATCAATTCCTTAATAAAATATCCCTAAAACTTAATTCTTGATTTTCATCACTCTCCCTCTATTTATTTCCCTTGTTCTGTCAAGTCTACTTCTTGTTCTTTTCTGTCTTATTATCTGTATTTCCCCTGTTTGATATCTGTCTCTCCTCTCTTGAATCCCCAATTTCTAATCTTTCGTATCTCTTCTATTATTTCCTATCTGACATTACGATCAACTAAAATTTTCAGTATGCTCATTTCAAATCGACCAAAGTTCGACAAAATAAATTCCATAATGAAAGTAATCAGATTAACAAGCTAACATTTATGTCACCTATCTCTACATGCAAGGATTTCAATTGTAATGCAATATGCTATTTCAAAACAAGATTATCAGAGGTGACTCCCATTAAAATCCACACCATCACAGCATAACAAACGGACAAATCATTTAACAACCAATCGCATCATTATAATGAAAAGAAGCAAATAAATAGGCATTTCTTATAGGAATGACAGTGATTGTATGAAAAGCAAAATGCTACTAAAGAAGATTCCTAAGAGTAATTAATCAAAAAATGATGAAGGATTAACCCACAAATGTAGGGGCAGTAAGCACCACAAGATTAAGAAATAATGCAAGGGCATCTATCCCACAGATGTTCCAACTAAAATGTCCCTATACATAGATTCAGAGCATGCTAAAAACAACTTGAGTTTTTCCCCAAACAAGAAAGACATCCTTAAATGATCATGAAATGGTCAGTTCAAGACTCGTCAAATCAATTGATATATCAAATTTGTCTCGTAACATACCTCTTGTTGTTGTCTAGCTTTGAACAAATTCTGATGCTGTCTCTGTAAATATGAAATTGCCAACATATTAGACAAAAATAGTAGCTAAGTTTCCCTACAAATCTTTTCTACGGTGAATTGTAGTGTCATTCCAAATGGCAACCCTGTTCAGTGGTTGAGAGAAGCGCTACTTACATTATCTTTCTTAAATGCACGTCTACGTTCCTCACTCTTTGTTTTACCATCCAACAAATCAGCAAAATCAGGCTGCTAAAAGAAAAGTCAATAATTAAAACAGTAATGAAGGTACCATTTAAAGTATATTACAATAAGAAATGGACAAAATGTTGTATAGAAAACATGCAACTTCTTTGAGGATATACAAATAAAATTAACAAGCAAAAAAATATAGCATTGTCAAAGAACCAAGATATAGACTGCCATACTGACCACAAATGATTGCACAACGTCAATGGTGGCCTCAGAAGTGTTAACTGTCTCCACATGCTGCACAAAAACCTTCCTAGCCTTCAATTCCTCTACAACAAATCAAGAAAACAGTATTATCCAGGTAAAGAAAGAGTGAGTCATATTTAAAAAGTGGGTAACACTTGGCAAAAATTCATGAAATAATATTAAATTCCAATTTGGAATGGACTATCAGATTGAATAGTGAAAATGAACGAGCTAATTTAAGTTGGACCGTCCAACTGAATTGGGAAAAGAGCTATAACCACGAAAAACGTTTAAATTTTCATTAAGTTCAAACAAAATATTGCTTTGAAAACTGTTTGACTTTGAAAAAAAAAAAAAAAGCAAAATTGAATTTCGTGAAATTCACCTTTTCCAGAAGAACCAGAGATTGATAGCTTCTCAAAGTCCACAAATGGTCGCTTTAGTGCCCTCTCATTGATTTCTAACCCTAGAAAATAAATGCCCAAAAATAATCTATATTAAAACTCCATTTTATTTCCAAGAAATGAAACTTCAAATTTTATTGGGAAAATAAAACAAGAAACAAAGAATGAAAGAAAGGATAACTCACAAAAAGCATCAAGCCGTGTCTGACTCGCTTTGCGTTTAACCCTAACAATGACAGGCTTGTCGTTTGTGGGTTTTGGTGGAGCTGAGGAGCACTCACCTTCACTTGCCATGAAACAGTGCAGGTTCAGAGTATTGAGTTAGGGTTTTGGTTGAGTTGGCCAATTAATTAGGGCTCTGACTTTCTAATGTTAGCTTCCAAGGTGCCTCCAGTGGGCATGTATGGCGTATTAACACATCAGTCCCTGAGTTTGATCAATTTTAACAAATTAGTCACTGCTGTTGTTATAACTATTGGTAAATTTATTTGCAATTAAAATTATGTGTTTGCCCAATATCTCCAGCCCATCCACATTTGGACATAAGTGGGGACAGGCCCCAGTTTGAAAATGAAATGTTGGCCTTGTCCCATTTCCCAAAATTAAAATTCATAATTTTGCACGAATTTGTTCTAAATCTAGAACACCAATGCAAAAATACTATTTAAGTGTCAAGAAAATATAAGAAAACAAAACAAAAATGAATTTGTTTTCAGAATCGAATCTAAAGCACCCAACTCAATGAAATCCTAACAATTAAAATTAACATACCTGAATACAAGCACAGAGAATAAATAAGATTCAATAAAGTTCCATTTCCTTACTTTCTTTTGCATTTTTTTAAGCATCCAACAAAGATTTTTCTTTAAAAAAAAAAAAGGCAAGTTTTATTCCATTTTTTTTTTTTTTTGAAAAATTTAAACTGTAAACCAAGAAAAAAAAAATCACAGAATCATTTTAAGATTCAAAATTCAAAGGAAGAGAGGCTAAGCAGTGGTGATTGTAAAAAGTTAGAAGGCGACAAGTATTCCAAGAAGCCACATTAAAAAGAAATAACTTTGAGTAATGTCAGGAAATAAAATAATTTAATTCTCACTACTTCAATATTGCATTCCTGAGATAACAGAACTTTTAGAGAACCAAAGAGAAAAATATAATGAATTTGAACTCTATATACACACACATAGCTTCTGCCTAATGACATCAGATTTTCAATAGTTGATGAAATCCTACACGGAACTTCTACTTCGCAGGTGCAATGGAACCCCACAATTTACATCGATGAAATTATCTACAAAGAGGTTGAAATGAATATGATCTGAATTCACCTCAATTTGTTCTTAATAATAGCTGCATCTACTAAACTTTCACAGCCGAAATTACAATCCAAAATGAATCTATCAACTAGTGATTACCAAAAATATGTATCTTAATACAACTTAATTGCATTCAATATAAAAGAACATAAGACAGATAATAAATTATATATTCTCATTGCTTGAAAAACTATAATTACCATGAAGCAAACCAACCGAGGGCATTTGGACAATATTATGAAGATCGAATGTTAAAAATCGATGAATTTAGAAAAAAATAGCAACCCAATAAATATCAAACAAAGAAATCAGGTAACGAACTCAAACACATCAAACTCGGTTAAATAATTATCAATGCAAACAAGAAAAAGAAAATATGAAATGAGAAACCCATAATCTAGAACCAGAATCTTAAACAGATTTAATATTTCAAATAAATAAAGAAAAACAGAACCCATATATCCAAGTGAACCAATGTTGTGGCTAACCTTGCTTTTATTTCCTTTAATTGTTTAAATAGAAAACTCTACAAATAAATTAACTCAGAAAGAAGAAAAAAAGTCTAGATATTAACCTTTTTGTGCTCCCATTTTAACCAAATTCTAGGCCTAAATCACCCGCACACACACTATATATCTCAAACCTAACCCCACGCTTTTGCTCGTTTCGACCAACGTCAAAACTCTTCAGCCTTCTGTTCTCTGTTTTGCTTAAACCCTAACCCATGTTCAACTATGGAAGCACAGAGGCAATCACGAGTTCATATTCTTTTTCCTTGCATCAATCACATCATAATGCAATGAAAATGCATCACACAGTTAAAGGGTCGAAAACGTCTTGGGGTTTTACCACGTTTAGCTTACACTGACCTTTGACCCGATTCGACGACCCGAATCGCTCACGAAAACAAATGTACAGCCACCAAACAAGCTTGCCGAAGCCTTCAACGCCGCAACCGCTGCCGTCCTCGGAGGAGTTTTCGTGCCAAAACTCAGGAGGGATTGAGTGGTCGACAAAATGGCAACGGCCCGGCAAAACATTGGGTTTCATTTTTTTATTTTAGGAGTATTTTCAATATCTCCCCTGAATTTTATAAAAATAATATATTGTTAGATTTTTCAAACATTTTCAGATACCTCCCACAACAGCAATTTCATCCTTTGACTGTTATTTGACCAACTTAAAACAATAAAAGGTTTAAAATATCCTTACTTTCACTTTTTATATTTGAAATTTTTAAATAAAATTAATCTATTCTAATAACAAGCAATTAATAAAAAAAAAGTGGACAATCAAAAAACAAAATTTGTGTATTTTGATGTACATATGATATATGTAATATAGAACAATTAATAATTGATTACCCTAAATTATTTCAAACAATAATTTATTTAAAGTCAATAAAAACAGTCTTGAATAGCGACATGACAACACTAAATGATGTAACAAAAATAAAGGAGACACTATATCAAATATAAGTCTTTAGAAAAAATTTTAAAGAGTTTCTCTAACCTAAAAGCATCGTTCATTCATTTTTTTCTTTCTTTCTTTCTTTTTCTTTTCAACAATACATTATGCTTATTGTTTTTATACATAAATATCTAATAAATTAACCTAAAGAATTGTATAATGTTTTTTCTCTTTTGAATGCTTCTAGCATGGTTTTTACATTGTGAAACTCAAATGTTGTAAGTATTATTTTCTTCAAGCAAATCAAAATCTAAAAATATATCAAATTTAATAGAATTTGATTGCTAGGCAATTACCTTGTGGTGGTCGGTCAATGGCTTAGGGTGATGACGATAGAAGCAATGACGACATGCAAGTTGGAGAAGCAACGATGGTAAACGAGTTGGAGAAGCGACAGTTGGTAAGGGCGATTGTGGTGCCATTTGTTTTGAAATATCTGACAATGTTGGGTGGTTGCCAAGGCTGTCATCATTGGTTGTGTTTTGGTCTAGTGTGACAAGCGATTGTGATTTGTAAAATTGAGATTGAAGGTATTTAATTAAGATAAAACTTTAAATAAGGATAAAGTAAAAAAAAATTTACCTAGAAAAAGTAAAGTTTCCATGAATTACTAAATCACCCTTTTTTACCGATCAATTAACAGTCAACAGAATGGAATTATTGTAGTAAGAGAGGTTTCAGTAAATTTTTATAAACTTTTCATTTATATGTGATTTCTACAAACTTTGAAAGAGTGATGTGCAAATATCATTATTATTTATTTTTATTTTAGTCACATTTACTAAATTACTACTTTAAAAGTATTTTTTTTGCCAACCTATAATATTAACGCTCATTAGGGTTAAGAATTTTACGCAACCCTCCAACTTAACTCGAACACTAGTTCCCGTGTTGAGATTCACTTAAACGTAATTAATTCATAAGTTATAATAATATGATATGATTAATTATTTTATCAATTTTGATTCCAAATGAACTGACATGGTAATTTGTTTATAATCCGATTAATTATTTTAATAATTATTTTATACTAATTCATTTATAATTTAATATTTTTTTATATTTTTTACATTTTAAAAATATTTAAGTATATTTTTAATATTTTAAAAAGTATTTCATACTATTTAAAATAAAACAAGTTTTTATAAATTGCATTTAAGTCGGTTCTATTGATTTTAATACAATTTTATTTTTAATTTGGTTTAATTTTGATAACTTTTAGTACATATTTCAAGATAAACAATAAACTTTGAATTTTTAACATTTATAAATAAAAATGCTAGATAAAATGTTGAAAATTTTTAATTTTTAATTTTTATATAATTTTTTAAATTTTAATTCAATTGTTATTGATTTTCAATGTAAAATTGAACTAATATTTTTTCAATTTATAAATCTAACCCAAGCAACAATATTTAATAGACTACAAACCCAAATGGGACTAAATCGATTGAATTATATCTTGTCATTTTTTTCAATCTAGTAGGGACCTTTTCTTGTATAAAAAGACTAAAATGATTTATCTTATTATGAGTTGTAATCATATACAATGGGCCATACTTGTCCAAACATCATACTATTATTATAGTTGCATCAAAATAACTCATTAACTAAATATAATCACAAATAAAAAAAAGAATTTACAAAACATGCTCCAAATAATATCGGACATTAGTCACATATCAATACGATTTAATGAGAAAATAAGAAAATAATTATACTATTATAATTAGAAAAATTAATTTTTAATCAATTAGGCACAAACTTTCATGAACATATACAACTAGTTATATTTATTTGATAATTCTAATTTTAGTTCTTAATATACAAGTTAATCACGAACTATAATTAATTTTATAGTTAAAACTAATTTTATTATACAATAAATTGTTAAATTGTTGATATTTTAATATGAAAATTCTTAAGTTTGAATAAAAATATAATAATTATAAATATATAATATTATATATTTATATTTGAATATACCTAAAATAATTTTTTGAAATGAATTATAGAACAAACTTTTGGCTCATTAGGCATGCAATTTGTAATAATTTATGTAGATATATTATAAAAAGATAAGATAGAAGTTGTGAGCACTATGTGAGTGTGAGTCCAATTTCAAAAACCAAATTCTTTTACAACCACAATTTTATTTTTAGAATCAATCCTTGAGATTTGGTGTTAGGATTTAGTGCTCCACCAACTTTCCTAGTTAAGAAATTTTGTCTTAATCTAGATGGGTTGGTTGAGTCTTTGTTTGGCCCATAATCTTCTCTTATGTATGAGAATCTACAACTTGTGTGACAATTAGATGGCCCTTTGAACACTTTAAGAGATACCAATTATTATACAAAACTAGGCCCTAAAAAAATTATTAAATAATATTTATTAAAAATAATTATATATAAATATATGTAATTTGGTAAGTGTCTATTTGATTCTTTTTTACTAGTCAAAAAGATTTTTTTTAATATTAAAAACACTTTTCAATTTTTTTGTATTATTTTATTTTTAATAAAGAAGAGTTTTTAAAAGATTAAAATGTTATTTTACTTCTGTTAAAAAAATCTCAAATTTTGTGCTTCTGTAAGCAAATATTTTGAGTTTTTTTAAATCATTAAATTGTCTAAAATATTCTTATCATGAGTAAAATTTTTACTCATTTATTTTATAATATGTTACTTTAAAATTTTATCCATTAAAATAATTATGCAAATTTGAGTAGAAGGTATTTGTAATAAAAACAATTGAAAAAGTTTTGTTAAAAGATAGAGAAAAGGACTAATCAATTTTAAAGCATTGCAATTTATACATTTTAATTGTAATAATTTGAAAATTACTCATTAAACTATAATTTAATGCTAGTAACGTTATTATAATAGGTCATCATCGGTATGATTAAACTGTAAATATTTCTTAATCTATCTGTTTGGTATGGTTTTAATTTTAAAAAATGAGCAATAGAAAGATGCCAATACTTAGTCTAAATGTAACCTATTTAACAGATTATGAGTTAAATAGATAATTTTTAAACCACTAACATTAAAATGTACATTGAATTGTATTTAGGAATCCAACAATCTTTAATTCGTAAATTTATATTTGTAAAATATCTATTTTAAAAATTTTTATTTAAAAATTTATTCCAAACTAACCCAAAATTAGATTGCTTATTATTATACACTATTCTATTGTGATCAATAATAAAACACCAACATTATTCACGAGATATTATTTAATTGCACTCATAAAAATATATAAATATACTTCATAAATTAGGTACAATGATTAAACATAACAAGTAATTAAATTATTAAAATTATGATAAGGGATATTATTGCACAATATCACGTGATTAGTATAATTCTAAAAATTCATTTACATATTTTAAACTTACTGAAATAAACATTTTATCGGTACTTTTATAACGACGGATAATACTTTTAATAACATTGTCTTATTTACATAAAGTTTATAATATATATTGCAGTACATAATTATTTAAATCTTTTCATTATTTAAATCTGCCTAAACATTGAAAGTTATTTTATATATATAAATTACTTATTATAAAAAAAATTTATTAAGAAAATCTCCTGCTTAGGCTCTAAGTAAAGAGGAAAAAGTACCAGAGGCAATACAAAATTCTTTTTAACCAAATGATTCCATTACACACTTTCTCAACCGTCCTTGAGCGTCTAGCGAATATAATTTAATGAGATAATAACAATCGGGTCCTCCATTGTTTACTTATTTGTATATAAAGATAATGGTTTCTTTTTAACAACACATAAGTCTCACTATTGGCAACCCAATTCAATTGAAATAACTAAAATACCCTTTACTTTTAAGTTATTTAATGTGATACTAAATGGTCCAAAATCAAAATTGTAATAGTAATATGTTCAATTTAATGATACAAATGAACAAATTATATCCTCAATTGTAAGAATATTGAAGAAAAAATCCATTTATATATATATCAAATAAGTCCTTAATTGAAATAATTATAATATCTTTTAGTATTAAGTTGCATAATATTGCGTTATGAGAAACGGATAAAAGTAAAAAAGTGTAAAATAAGGTAATTGATCTTTTTTTATACTATATTATCAAAATTTAATATTGTAGTGATAATTTTGTCGTTTCTTATGGTCAAATTATATTTTTGATTAAAAAAAATATAAGATTTAAGAACAAAATTGATCCATCAAGTTCTTAATTGAAATGACTAAAATACCCTTTAGTATTAGGTCACGAACTACCGCATTATCACATTATTAGAATTCAATATCATAATGGTAATTTCGTCATTTTATACAAAACGATAAATGGACAAACTATATCCTTAATTATAAAACTATGACAACTTGGGGACCTAGGGGTTGTTGGCAACATACATAATTTAATGAAGAGGATGAATAGCAAGCACTATGTACATAATTATATAATATATATATATATATTTATAAGGAAGCCCGGGGGGAAGGCATGTAATTTCATTGTGTCTTTCTTTCTTTCTCTCTTTACATGTTCTTTAAAGAAGAAAGTGCCGTCCTTATCTGCTCCACTCACTACTACACCTTTTCTCTAATGCTCTCAGTTTCAAAACAATACAAGCCTCCTTGACCTCCTTCCTCCGGCAACCCCGACCACCGTATTGTACAGCGGCCGCCCCGGGAGGCCGCCGGTGCCGACACACCTCGGTTGGGGATGGAGAATAAGTAAATTTAAGCAGTGCTCACTTCTCAAATTCTGTCAAATTTTTATTTATTTGGTTGGTTTTCGTTTGTTTGGTGCTGTTTTGAATAATGAAGATGGAAAACTGTTATTGCTGCAATTGTACATAGATAGTGTTGATCATCTGGGTTTTCATCTTTTGTCGTGAAAATGTTCCGTCGTGTAAACTCTGTTGTCGAGAACTACTATTGTTGGGTAAAGTGTACAATTTCTTTTCAAACCATGTTCATTTCCCCGTGAATTATACTCTCTTTCTCATCTCTTTCTCTCGTTCTCCTTTCTCTTTTCTTAAATATCAATTACAATTTTATTTCATTTTATTGTATTTAGATATACAAATTTCATCTTCTTTATATCATCGGAAGAGATTTTTATCAGTTTAGTACTACTAACTAGTTATTTATAAAATTAATTTATTATTATTATTATTATTATTATTATTTTTTTTAATGTTGTTCAATATTGTAAGGTGTTTGAAAATAGAGGCAAATAATGATTACAAAATAAAATTCTATCAATTTTTAGAAGAACCAAATGATGATCTAATTAGGATATTCATTTTATGAACATTTATTCCATTTTTTAAATGTATATACCCATTTAGCCACGTGTCAGTTACAAGAAGTATGCCACTTGTCAAATAAATAGATAAATAGTGTAGGCGTTAGGGAGTTAAAAAAAAAAAAATTGACCCATAACCATAAGTCAGTGTGAAAATAACCCATCAATTTAAATTTGGACCACAGTACACCTACAATATTATAAATAATTTTTGTTTTTTATTTCACCTCATTTATAAAAAATATTGAATTAAAACTTAAAAATTTAAAATTAAAAACAGTAAACCCTTAAAAAGTTTTACTTAATTTTATAAATATTCGGATAAATTTTATTCATTAGGGTTGTTGAGTATATCCGATTGAACAATTTTGACTAAGTTTATATATGATATGTTGCTAAATAAATTGGAAGTTTTTTAATTCAACATGATTTATTGTATAATAGAATTTAATTAAATGATTAAAAAATTTTAAATTTAATTCAAATAAATTAAAAATATATAATTTTATTATATTTTATTGATGATGATAATTGACAAAAAATAACATATAATTTATTTAAACTTACAAATAAATATACTTATTCAAAATAATTATAAAAATAAACAGATAAATAATTATAAATGGGTTATTTAAAACTTTGTAAAAATAAAAAAGTGACTAAAAGTTATTGGTTAGATAGGAGTAATAAATTCTCTAAAAGACTGTCTCTGTATATCTTTGACCTCCTTGCCTTGCATTGACTCACTTACTCTTTTTTTAAAAAAATAAATAAATATTTAAAAATAAAAAATAATTTCAATCCTAGTTTATATTTCAGACCTCATGTTAAAACTGCATAAATATTTTATAAAAAAATAAATAAATAACATTATTTATTTAAAATACATATATATTTTTAAATTCTATATCTTGTACTTTTTAATAATAAATACATATATATTTTTTATATCTTATATATGTTTGTACTTTTAAATTATAGATTTGTACAAAATACTATTCTTTAATTCTTATCAATGTATTTCTTTAAATTTTTGTTCGACAAATTAGGGAAGTTTTCATATATAAACCTCTATATGTATATATACGAGGACAGATAAGTATTATTATATTTTATACATATTTTTATATTATTTGTGAACCGTTAAATTTAAATATTTTTTACGGTTAAAATTGAATTTAGAGCTAAAAATAGTAAATCTTATCTTTTAAAATTTTTTTTTTTTTTTGCATAAAATAAAACATATAATTAAAATGAGAAAAATAAAAAATAAAATACTCAATTAAAATAGACCAAAAAAATAAAAAAAATTAGCACCAAGACTCATCTTCTCTAACATAACATGTAATAGCATTAACATAAAATAATACAACTATTTTTTTTGTTCAACAAAAATATTTTATTTAAAATTTATATATATATATATATATATGAAAAGTATCAATTCTTTGTTAACTTTACATATTTCCTTATATCATTTATAAACTATTAAATATAAATATTTTTAATAATTAAAATTATATTTTACTCATTTATTAATTATAATACATTATTTATATATATTAAATTTAATCTCAATCATTAGAGTTTAATTATTTATAAAATAAATAAAAAATTGTGTAAAGTTAAAAGTTTACTCATGTGTCCCTTATATATATATATATATACACAAAACAAAATTTTATGATTAAAAGTTTACATATTTATAGCACAAAACAAAATATATAGTTACATATTTATAGCTATATATTGTAGCTTTTTATCTCTCTTAATTTTAATAACTATAATAATATATTAAATTTAAAAACAAATATTTGTAAAATAAAAATTTTGTGCATTAAAGTATAATATTACATAAAACAACTATATGACATCATTCGTACACTCATTTGTTGAAATTTTACAACCTATATTAATTAATTATAATAAAAATTTTAACAATAAAAATAAATAAAATATGATCAACAATTGATTAAATATTTTATAATTAATACATTCACATAAACAACAAATGAACCTACGAATGATTTGTATACAAACATATTCGCACACTCATGTTGATGTCTATATTAACAAATTATTATAATAAAAATTTTAACAGCAAAAATAATTAAAACATGTAAAATAATTTATTAAATATTTTCATTGAAAGTGTTTTATTTAAGATTTTTATGAAGAGGCGAAACGTTTTTTTTTTTTTTTGAAACGTCTTCTAGAAAAAACTTGAAAATGGACACCTAGATGGCAACAGACAAAGGGACATAATGGGCAATCAAATCCATTGTTGTATTGTATGCCGGCCAAGATGGGCCAGCTTTAACGACACCGCATGCTAAAATCCACAAGCAATCCAACTTCTAGATTAAAGTGAAAGGAATTCAATAATTTTTTTTTTAAAAAATATTTTAATTAAATTAAATTATATTATTTATATATATATATATTTAATTTTAATAATTAGAATCTAATTATTTATAAATTATATAAAAAAATTTGTGTAACATTAAAGGTCACAAAATTTTGATGGTTACATATTTATAATGTTATATTGTAACCTTTTATGGCTCATAATTTTAATAACTATAATAATATATATTAAATTTAAAAACAAATATATGTATAATAAAAAATTTGTAGATTAAATTATAATATTACATAAAATAAGTATATCATGTTATTTGTACACTCATTGTTGAAATCTTGCAACCTATATTAATAAATTAATTACAATAAAAATTTTAATGATAAAAAAAATTAAAATATGTTTAAATATTTTTATAATTAATACATTTGCATAGGCAACAAATGACTTAACAAATGACATGATAAATTTATATAAAACAAATATATCAGATTATTCATATACTCATATGTTGAAATCTTATAGCTTATATTGATAAATTAATTATAATAAAAATTTTAATAATTAAAATATGTGAAGTAATTTATTAAATATTTTATAATTAATATATTTATATAGACAACAAATGAGTGTACGAATGATGTGATAGATTTAGGTACATATATATTGATACACTCACATGTTGAAATCTTGCTGTCTATATTAATAAATTAATTATAATAAAAATTTTAATAATAAAAATAATTAAATCATGTAAAATAATTTATTAAATATTTTCATTGAAAGTGTTTTATTTAAGATTTTTATGAAGAGGCAAACGCTTTTTTTTTTAAATGTTTTGTAAAAAAAAAAATTTGAAGGTTAAAAATGGACATGTAGATGGCAACAAAGGGACAAAATGGGAAATCAAATCAATTATTGTCTTGTATGCCGGCCAAGATGGGCCAGCGTTAACAACACTACAAGTTAAAATCCACAAGCATTCAAACTTCAACATTAGGCAGCGTTTATTTATTTATTTATTTTTGTTTGAACTTTAAACATGATTAAAATTTAATTTAAATAATATATTTATTTTTTTTTTTTAAAATATTTTAAAATAAATATTAAATTATTTTTTTAATAAAATAAGAAGTTTAAAAATTAATATTTTAATATTTATATTCTTTTAAATAATATATTTATATTTATAATAATTTTAATTATATTAACATAATAATAAATAAAAAATTAATAAATTATACTAATATATATTATTTATTTATTTGAAATATTTTTTTAAAAAAACTAATTTCTACTCGATGATAAAAAGATTAATAAAAATTAAATAAAAATAATAATTCATATTGTAATATAGTTATAATTATATAAATATACAAATTTATTGCAATAATTAAAGTATAAAATAAGTAGAATTCAGAAGGTAAGTAGAGGAGACCAATAATAGAGAAGAGATATAAAAAATTGTTAATTAGGGTTTTAATTTCGTTAAATAAATAAATTAATAAACTAGAGATATTTTTTAAAAAAAAAAAAATATTAAATTATTTAAACATTTAATCATTTAAATTTAAGTTAAAATTTTTAAGTTAATTATATTAAAATATTTTTAATAAATATTCATATATAAGTTAAAAAATAAATAATTTTTAAATATCTGAATAATTATATTTACACTTCAACTAGAAAAACAAACAACCCTAAAAGTAAAAGGAATTCAATTATTTTTTTTAAAAAAATATTTTTATAAGTTAGGAATTTACAGACAATTTACATAAATATTATGATAAAATTGTTAAAATATTGATGTTCAAATTTAAATGATTTTTACTTCAAAATTAGAGTTTGTTGAAAGTTTTTATAAGTACTATAATATATATTTTTTATATTATTATTTAAAAGTTAAGGGTATCAGAGATATATGAACAAATTTGTGTAATTTCTATATTTTTTTTTTTTTTTTTTGAAATACTAGAAGTAAAATATAGTTAGAACTCTGCTGAAAGTTTACATGATCACTATAATAATTCACCTTATACATTTATATTGTGAAATTTCTACTTTGATTTACATGAAGAGGATATCTATTCATAAGAAGGTGAAAGAGTCTTACCAAAATTGATAGAACTCGAACTTACACATTCATGTTAATAGTGTGAATTTGTTACCACCTAGTTATTGATTGAGTGATTAAGACAATTTTTACTCTTAAATAGTTAAGTGGTAAATGATTTCAACTTTAAAATTAGAAGTCGACTAAAATTTTATGTAAATAATATAACAATACTATTTTTTTTAATATTACAATTTATTTACATAAAATATTTATTACAAATATATATATATATATATATATAAACAATTGTAGTACAACATCAAATATGTATGCACATTTTGCATAATATCTATTGTTAGAAGAGGGACATTTACCCACATAATAAGTGAAAAATACCCACAATATAAATTTGTGTTAAAAGTGTTATAAGAATGCTATTTTCGTAGAAAAATCAACGAGCCCAAAAGAAATGAGTTTCCCTCTTTAAGCTATTGTACCTTTCTCAGTCTAATTATTTTGGTTATTGATGTTCTATTTGCCAAATGCTGTTGAATATATTCATTCTAACGTTTTAATTGTAACGCTTTTAAAGTTTAAGTAGAATCACAATACTTACGAACAAACTCTTCGGCAGAGAAAAGAAGTCTGAGATGTTTCTTTTGAAATCATAAAGAGAGGAAAAATATAGGTTTGAACATTAGAAAACATTTGACACAGGAAACAAACAGAGAGGACAAACACACAAAATAGTAAAGGAGAAATATAGATATTTAAAGAACAGAAAAAGACAGGATTCTTCTTCCATGAACACAGACATTGTCATGTAATTTTTAGTCCAGCTATGAGTTGTACACTGCATACAACAACTCCCATTCTATAAAACTCTCTGGAAAATAAAACAACCAGGTAGACCAACTAAATTTTCTACTTCTTACCATAATCTCTATGTTCTTTTCTATTCACATGCCAATTTGGTGTCGAAACTACTCAAGCAGATTGCAAAAGCCTGAAATGCAGACAGAGGATATCGGTAGTCCATTGTGAACATATCCTTGCCAACTTTGCCAAACTGGAGGATAATCTTGTCGTGATCTGACGGGGGTGGCTGAGATGGTGTCGGTGCACCAGCTGCAGGCTGTGTTGCGGCTATTAGCTGGAAATTTTTTACTGATGCAACGGTTACCCTTCCCCGAAAGTTGAGGCACCAACACTGTAGCTGTTCATGCCATCTTGGTGCCTTGTTCCGAAGAACCAGGGGTCTCTCCTTTCCCTCCTCTTCGTCATCTCGAGGCCCAACAATGTCAGAGAACCGTGAGCTGCTAAATTCAGTTGAACTGTCAATTGATTTTGAGAAGTTCCGGAACGAGTCTTCTAGGGAACGAGGGTTAAGCTCAGCCTGGCCTGGGACGCTACCACCAGGCTCAAGGGCTGAAGCAGGAATGGAGTGCATAGTACAGTGCATCCGACGAGGTCCCCTAGTGCCGAGAACATTAAGCTCGTATGTGACTTGAGCAATGTTGTAGCTGCCAGTCGGAACCTTTGGGGAAACTTTTTTCGAATAGAACCTGCGGCTCCGGCCAGGTGGGGGAAGCTGAGCACTATTGTAAGGAGGCTGTGTGTCATAAATGATAAATTTTGTGCCGAGAAAATTTGACCTGAAACCAAAAGATGTACACTAAAGTTAGTTAACTATCAATATACAGCAATAAACCGAAGGATCATCCTCCAAGTACACATCAAGGAACCTCAAATGTATTCAGGACTAAATTTCACAATATTTTTCTTTCCATCACACAAATACTTTTGTTGCAGAATAGCATAATATCCAACTCCAGCAAAATATTTTATTTTGACTCAAGTGAGAAGAAATAAGCACAAATTTAGGATATGTTTAGTTACCAAACCAAATCATAAAACAGAGGGCATTAGATATAGAAACGTAAAAGGGGACAACTGCTACCTCAGTTTTCCAATGTAAGTGCTGCTTGATCTTGATATGTTATCTGCATCCATGGAGATTACATACTCGGTGCAAGTGGTTCTCCGGGTTCGTTTTGCAGAAAGAAGAAACTTCCCATTTTCAACAAGCAAAGCTGCAAGCACACACGTTCATTATGCATGCATCCACAGATGACATGACCATAAATTTCATATAATTGAGGGAAATACATATAAACAAACATCACCAGCTATATGGTTCCAAGGGCAGAACCATTTTATTCATTTTGACAAATGAAGGATCATAGAAGTAGATAAAACTGCTCATTAGTTATAACAACATCTCCTGGTTTTCCCTAATAACAATCAGCAGCAAAACCTAGAGTCAGCAAGATTCTCAAGGGCCTGTAGTCATATGCATCATACACTAACCGCCAGTTACTAAGAAGAACCAGCAGTATAACTCAACAGTGCTGTTAGATACAAGAATTTTCTACTGATTCAACACATAATGAGCAACAACCTCATCAATGTTTGAAGGTAAGACTCCATCAATTCCTTTTTTCAATCTCAATAAAAAATACAATGAAAAGAACTTGGAACCAGGATTTTTGTTGCTGTCATCACCTTAAATATTCTCATAAACTTGAAAATCGAAAATCAAAAAACTTAGCAAGACAAAGTCATTACAGTGAATTTAAAGTGAATAAGTAATCAAACTTCAGCCTACAACTGCCATTACATTTTCCCATCCACATCTCTTTCTGTTTCATTCTTCTTTTGCTCCCTTTTCTTTTCCTTCCATAGTTTTTCCTTTTTTCTATAACTTTTTTTTACTTCCCAAACATGGAGCATAACCTTTTAGCTGGAGAAATCCAAAAGACAAAAAAGAAAAAAACCCCTAAGCCAATAACAATATTATCTACCCGAAGTAAGATCCACCCTGCACATAACAAGGCAGGTCATATTAAAGTGAAAATTTTAAAAACAAGAGAGAAACTTACCAGGACTGAGGCAAAGGAAAAGATGATAAGTTAAATTAGATTTGTCCCTCTTTATGAAGCACTGTATGGTACCATCTCTAGGCCCCGGCTGGAAATGGAAAGTAAATTATCAACTTGTCAGTCTGCATTCCGCATCACAAAGAATATCTCATTCAAAAGTAAAGTATAATAATGCATCCACTTGTTAATACTAAGACTGACTATTAAACAAATAGAGAAACCAAGTAAATGAACATAAAATTGACAATTAATTAGTTAAACAGGGTGAAGTCATCTTCTTAGCACGACAAAACATCATAAAGATCTCACCTGCTTTAAGGAAACTGGGAAGGTAATCTTTCCTGAGAATTCCGGGCTTTGCACAATTTCCTTGCACATTTCCCTCCACGATCTACACACAGCAGCACATGCAACAACATGCTTGCGAGCAGGCCACGTACTCTCACTTGCTTCCAATCTCTTGATCACATCACGCAAAAGCTCAGGTGGGAGACCAGCCCAACGGCTATTCTGGATGACCACAGGCTCGTCATGCAATTCATGCACCGACCCATGAGATTTTCCCCTATTATGATGACCAGGAAGCCTCACCTCAAACCTACGCCTCGATAAACTCCCAAATCCATCCCTCACATCACGAACTATACTACGGAAAGACATTTACTCCAATAGACTGATAAACCCAATAACTTAATATATCTTCCAGCTTGATTAATACATTCTTTTCCACTTAAGTTATCAATGATCCACAAATCGTGATGCTGGCATATAAGTTGTAACTGCAAATTAAAAAAAAAAAAAAAAAAGAAAGAAAAGCTTGATTTGATACTCTAGATTGCATGCTTAATAACCAAGAAATAAAGAGAAAGAAGACAGAGGCGGAAAAGCACAAAGCTAGAAAAGAAGATTCTCATAAAAGAAAAGCCTCACATCACATGGACCAAAAGCACCTAAAATACAAGACTTTTATCAGAAACCATCTTTTGGCGGGTTTGAAACCTCATCTCAAAACCCAATATCACTATTTACTCAACATCTAAATTTCTAATTTTCTCTAATGTTAATAAAAAGAATACTCTTGAATCAAAAGCAAAAGGAACACCAGTTACTAAAAAAATTTAAAAAAATCAACAGTATCAAGCTTGGGCAAAAGTTTATAGTATTGAATTCTGAACTACTATTGAATCTAACAAGGAAGCAAGGAAGCTTTGTTTAATATTTAAGCTTTAAAAAAAAACTAATAAAAAAATGATAGAAGCTAAAACCAACCTCTCATCGCATGTCCAAAGACTGATCAAAGATCCATTGTTTCACCTCCCAAACAAAGATCAAACTTTCACATGAATTCTGTAACCCAAACCCCAAAACAAAAACACCACAACAACAAAAAACTTCAGCATCAGATTAAAACGCAGGTAAAAGGTCAAAATTTGAAAAAATAATTTTAAAAAAAAACTTTGCTTCTAAGAGATGAAACGGCATAACACTGTGATCTCCACAACTTACTTCATCAAAGAAAACAACAAAAATTAGAAATTTGTTCAATACATCAAGCTAGTTTTCAGCAGAATGAAAGACAATCCAAAAAGAATTTATGGAAACCAAATACTTGTTGCTGTAGTCATATCAGAAAAAAAAAATCAGCATATACTAAAAAATTCCAAAAAATAAAAATTTGCAAACTCATTTAATAGCTGGAGTATATCCAGAAAAGCAAACCCCATCAGAGTCCCGAAAAATCATTAAAAAGAAAAACTGGGTTCTGGGAATTTTCCAAGGAAACAAACAATACATGAAAAATTTTCCGGGAAAGAAAATGTGTTAACTATTAAAACAACAGAACACATACAGATCTAGAAAACCACAGAACATGACATAAGATAAAGCAAGAAAAAAAAAAATTATCATCGGCAGCACCGACAGCTTACCCAATTCTTCTTCTTCTTCTCCGTATCAGACCCTTCAACTTTTACTACCACACCGTTCCCGTCTTTCTCCCCCTTTCAGACATACATACAGTTCTGAGTGCTAGTTTTGTCTTAGAGGAGACCGGACTTGAAAATTTTCTTAAATCCAGTTCACAGACTGCCATAAAATAAAAGAGGGTGCTTGCTTAGATTTTATAATCCTTGTTGATTAATTAATAAATACTCTTAATAATTAATGATTATGCATGTACTCTCATTATCTCCATTTTTGTTTTTCTTTAAGCGGTGGTTTTGAAATTACTGTTTTAACCCTAACGGTTGACCTTTCTGTTTCCTAACTTCCGTTACCTGACCTACGGCGGATTTGACTGGGCCCCGTGTTTTGGTGTCTGCAGGCGTGTGCTTCTAGCCAAGCAAGTGAGTATAGTTGATGGTATTTAAAATATATTTTTTTTTAGATTATTAAAAATATTTAAATGGTTTATTTTTTAAATTTAATTAAAATTTCATAAATTCTTAGTAATAATCTCTTGAACATGTTACAGTATTTTATTTCATATTTTTTATTTTAATAATAATATGAATTAGCTTATCTTTTATTTAATTGTTGAGATTGAAATTTTTTATTAACATGTTATTGAAATTTCTAAAATAATTAAATTAATAAATGTTAGAAATAATTGTGTGACAATTTAAGTAGTTACAAAAATTTAAAATTATAAAAGTGTTTAATTATTTTTTAAATTAGATATGAGGTAATAATATTTTTGTCCTCAAACTTTACTAGACAATAAATCAGCACACATTTTGAATAATTTTAACAAATAACTCCCTGATTTTTAGGGATGGTAAAACTTTATCATAGGTTTGATACGAAGGCTCATGGAAACTTACTCTAAATGAGGTCAAATTAGAATTATATTCTTGAATATAAAAAATAGATTCAAAAAAGATTAATCCCAAATTATTTAATAGGGTGATAAATAATTTAATATTCTTTACCCTGATCCTGCTTCCTAATTTTTCATTATATATAATTATATTTGATTTATTTTATTTTATTATGCACATAGATAAAATGAAGAATGGGACATGATTAAAAAAATTAAATATATACCTGCAAATATATATGTGTATTAAATATAATGTTATTTTCAAAATAAAATGTATATGTAGACAATATTTAACAATTTTTGTTATAATTTATATTTCTTTTAATTTATTAAGTAATTAAGTTTATACTTTTAGTATATTATTACACGTGAATAATATTATAATATATAATATATATTTTTATTTAGTATATAATAAAATAAATAAAAAAAATAATAAATAAATAAACGGGAGTGAAAAATCTATTCTCTATATAGGGATGATCCATTTCACTCTATTAAATTTATCAAAAAATAAGATAAAAAATAAAGATCAAAATAATATGAATAAAATAAAAAATAAGAAAGGTCTCTTTATTCTCACCTTGGCATCATCATCCCTATTGATATTAGTTAGTGCTACTGTGCTAGGGATGTAATTGTTAAAGTAAGCAAAATATGTCTTAATTTATTATTTTTTAAAAACTGAGGGACAACAATGTAAGTGCCACAGCACATAAACAAAAAAGTGTTTTCCAAATTGGTTGTTTTTATTTTATGTCTTCTTTTTTTTGTTTTTTGTTTAAGAAAGAATATTCTAAGGTTTAAAATATAATTATTTATTTATAATTTTTATATATAAAATAAGATAAGATTGAGGAAGAGGCGTGATGGGTATAGCCAATGTGAAACATTCATGTGACCAAAATTATAACATGGGGCACGCTTGCTATCATGCATCGTTGTGGAATAGTGTAATTACCTTTTTGCCCATAGTTAATTATACCATACTATTTTAAGTCTATAACACCCTAAACAATTATGCATTTTTATTATATAGTGAAGATATGATTAAATTAATTGTTATCACATCTCGCATTACTAATAATAATTAAAGAAAAATATGGTATAAAAATATTATTAAACTAAATGTATAAAAATTGTTTACTAAAATTAAATAATAAATTTATAATAATGGAAAATGTGTTCATAAAATTTGACACAAATAATATTGATAGTATTAAATTGAATTGATTTATAGTATAATATTACGATTTTATTAATTAAGTAGACAGGGTTTTTAAATTCTTATATTTAAAATAATAACAAGTTTTAAGTAAGATGAAATGGAATTTATGTTTAATCTTTTGTTTGCACAAATTGGTATAGCAGCTTTAGAGTTGAATGATTTAAAATTCTTTAACAAAAAAATCTTTTGAAATGACCAAAAAACTATCATAAATTTATATGATAAAACATTCATAAATATATTGGTTTTCGGCAACCCATAATTGGATTTTTATTTGATATTGGTGTTAGTGTTAGGTTAGTCCTTCACCAAACAAGACATAAGTTTGGTGGGTATGCTTGGTTGATAAAAATAAGTATATAAAATGTTGTATAGGAGGAAATTTATACACTAACAAGTATCAAGTTAGCTCATGTTTGGTTCAAAATTCTTTTTCAAAAACTATTTAAAAAAAAATAATTTGTATGGATGAGAGACTTAAACGTGTCTAAAAAGAAACTACTTAACTATTAGTGAAGAAAGTGTATCTATTAGCTACATAATTTATATGTTTTTTCTACAATTAATGTATATAAAATTGAAATAAAAATTTATATAGCAATTGACATAATAGTTATATTCGTTGATAGATAATAATTGATTTTATCAATTATTATCTCTTGCATGATAATTATTGAAAGGTGTCACATCAATTTTAATACAAATTTTATTTTGCATACTAAATTACTAAGTATGTTATTATTGTTTTTTAATAAAAAAAATGTAATTACAATAAGAGGCTTATCAAAACAATCACTTTATAATTTTTTTAATTTCATTTTTCTTGATGAATATTAAATTCTAATATATAAAATTTCAAAATTTAATATTAGAAAAAATTGTAAGAAATTAATTTATCACAAACAATTTGGTCATAGTATTAATAATAATTTGGGAACATCGATTGATTGTAATAATGGGTGTGTGTGTGTGTATATACATATATATATACATGAATAAAGCCTTTATCCACTTGATGTAGACCATAACATGCATTTAATTTATTTATGTTCACGTTATGATGTAGACGATAACATGCATATCCCTTGATATATTTATCATGCTTTTAATTCATTTTCAAAATTTCGAGAAAATCTCTCAAGTCATATTCCTTGGAATATTTCAAAAAAAGTATTATCAATTTAATTAACCAAAAAGGTTATGTCAAATTAATCAATATTTGATGTAGACTAATGTTTATTTAATTATAATGGAGAATCTCTAGGCAAAAAAAAAAAAAAAAGAAGCAAAGATTAATTTCCTTATTAAAAAAACTTGCTTTATTAATTCAAATTCTTAAAATTAATTTGGCCGGCCAAATGATACTTTAATATTGGATAAAAATTACATATTTTAGTATATAAGATAAGTTAAATATTTTTTTTTCATTTATCTCTTTGTGAAATATTTATATTCGTCTATGCAATAATTTTCTTTTAAAATTTTATACTAAAAAGAATTTTAATGTCGGTTTAATATAATTTCTTGAGAGTTGAAAAAAGAGTTTTTTCAATTCTAAAATTTTTCATTTATTCCTTTTAAATTAAAATAAATGTAAAAAATCATAATTTTATGTGTAATTATAAAAAACTTGAATTAAAATAGTTTTGATTTTATTCAATTCCTTCTCATTTCTATCCACATCTTTTAGCATCATATTTTTATATTTTAAGTAGCCCTTGTTATGATTGAAAGGACCGTGTTATAAACAAGTCAATTACCACATTTTTCTTAGCACGACTAATTGAGAATGATGTGATAAAGTGATTATTAGTGTGTTAGGCTCTTAATATTTACTCTCTTTACCTAATTATAGATTTTCTTTTTTCATTTTTTATTCTCCCAAATTGACAACTTAAAAGCTATAAATATATATATATATATATATATGTATGTATGTGTGTGAGATATGAGAGCTTAATGTATATAATAAAAAATCAATAACCTTTTCACTTTACATGGTGTTTATATTATTTGTAAACCATTAAATTTAAAAATTTTTAATGACTAAGATTGCATCTTACATGTATATTAATTACATATTTTAAATTTAATTTTAACTGTTAAAAGTAACTAAATCTAATAATTTACAAATGGTATAAAAAATTGTACAAAATTAAGAGCAATTCGTCTGTCACTTTATATATATATATATACACACACATTTGTCAATTGATGTGATATAATATATGTGACGTGAGTAATTAATTCTATTAATAAAATTTCTTGAGATGGCATAAGAAATTTGAAATTCAAATAACACTCACATTTAACTGAGATATGTTGTTTATGATATTAAAAAAAAAGAAAATTAAAAAAAAATAAAACAATATAATAGAAAGAGTGCAAATACAATCGTCAATATTTTACGATATTTTTTATTCTTAGTTATTATATTAATTTTTTGTTTTTAGCTATGAATCATATCATCTCACGCCAAGTGAACACATCAATTTGTATAAAAAATTTGTACATAAATTATCACCACCTAATTTATTAAAATATATGAACAAATAGGTGTCACTTATTGGATTGATTATGTAAGGCCAATCCTATTTGACTTTGCTTCTTGTACATAAATAATACGTACAACATGTTATTGTGATGCCACCAAGATCTAAAATTGGATTTGAATAGTGATATTGTCACCTAAAATTTAATCAATTTGTTCATCAATTGGTATCTTATTATTTTTTATAAAGGTAAAAGGAGAAATTAAACAATTAATTAATATAAGCAACTTGCTTTGGTTACCCATATCTTATGATTAATTTAATTATAAAAAACATTGTTATATTTAAATATTCACACTAATGATTTAATAAGATTTTTATCATGTTACACGTATTGTTACGTAATTACTTTTATTTTCTTTTTATTTTTAATATATAGGTGGTACCTTTTTTTTAAAATAAATATAAATTGAGTTTAAAAGACGGAAAAAAAATAATTTTTAAACTTTTGACTTCACACTAAATGATCTAATCAATTAAATTACTCCTGCTATAACTTTTGTTACGTGATCATAATTTTGTGAAAAATTTAGAATTTGTGAAAGAAATAAATATACGAAAAGAGTTGCTTATTTGAAATATATATTTTTAAATATTTTAAGGCATTGATACCAAAAATTTTATTATCCATTAACTAAAGTTTGTTTGCTACAAGAATTTAGAAAATAGTAAAATGTGAATGATTAATTGATATTTTTGGTAGGGTTTTAAGCCTAAATTGATCGTGATTGTATTCACTTTTTGTTATATTTCTTGCCTTTAAAGGAGATATTGTCAAATTTTCATTATGACATTTAAGCAAATGGTAGATAAGATAGTTTTTCAAATGATTGTAAGTGTTAGTGGAAGGTAAAAAACAAAAACCCAAAAAAATAATAATAATAATAATAAAAATTAATAAAATTACCTATTTATAGCTATTTAGTTCCATTAAGGAGTGCTATTATTATTGTATACAAATTACATTAAGAAATATAAGTATTTATTCAAAAATTCGACTTTTAATTTTAGAGATATTTATCAAATTTAATTAGTGTTATGAGCGATTTTTATATTATCGTACATATATATTAATTAAAATAGCATTTATGACTTACTGGTAAAATAAAGTATTTTAATGAATTTTTTAAAAAAAATTTTAAGCATAGGCTTTCATTGGCTTGCTTTTTGAAGTAATGACTTGATAATAATCCTAGAACTAAGTATTTAATTGATTTCATAATTGTAGAGATGAAGGAATTAATGATGCTAATGTTCTAATGATTCTTTACAGAGTATTAATTATTAATTCAAATGCTAAGAGAAAAAATAAATTTACAAAAATTCAAACAAATGCTTAGCAAAATGAGACATTTAATTTCTTTAAAATAGCTGCATTGTTTGACTTTTTTTATATTAATTTTAACGTCCAGAAGGTTTGAGATTTTGACAAAACGTTAAAAATATTATATTAAAAACTTCATAATTTATATATACAATTTTAAACTTTTATATAAATAGTCAAAATAATAAAATAATTTTTAAATACAAAATTTTATAACTATTTGTATGAAAACACGTGAAAATAATTTTTTTTATTTTTTATATTTTTAAAAGATGGTACAAAGTAGACATTGCAAGAACAACTTTCCAAAGCTACTTCTAGAAGCAGTTAACCAAATTAATTATAAATATATAAACTTCATTATCATAAGTAGAAAATATATAACCAAGCATTAAACATGCCCTCAATTATTTATTAGTTTAACAGGTTTTAACCCATCATTTGTTACAATATTAACCCCCTAATGTTGCTGTTATAAACTAATTTAATCTAACTTATTTTGGTACACAAAATTTCTTTTCTGACCAATAAATAAAATTTTTCTTTATTAGCATTATTGCTAACATCTCCTAAGTTGATGAAAAAAATAAAAAAAAATTCTTGATTTAACCAAAAAAAAATAATGAGGGATTTGACTATTTTAAGTTAATGTAATTAATGTTATAATACAAAATTTAAAAATTCTAACACAAAAATTAAAATTTTGATTTAAAATTCTAATACAAAATTCAAAGAATAATACAAACATACACAAACTCCTTTATTTTTATAGGAGCGAAAAATATTTTAAAAAGAGTAAATATAATAAATAATATAGAACATGTAATATAATATTATTACACTATCGCAATTTAAAACATTTAATATAAATAAAATATTTGATATAAAAATTTAATTTAAATTACAGTCATTTTTTGTATAACGGTGAATATGAAAAAACAAAGTTCTCCTTTGACATTAAAGTTTAGTAACTTTAAAATCACAGTTGTTATAAAATTAAAATATTTGATATTAAATACTAATAAAAAATAATGAATTTAATTAAAAATTAATATTATTAAATAATTTTTTAATTTTATTTTTAAAACACATAAAGATACATTACATCAAATAAAATAAATAAATAAATAATTTTTTTTGCTCATGAGAACAAACAATTTATTATAATGCAACATATAATTTGATGAATCATGGAAAGTGCTTTTACTACATAATTTTTCTCCAAGCTGGAATGCACTACGTTATAAATGGGATTTCCTCATTTTGATTTCATGTATATTCTTTTTGAGATTTGTATACTTTTCTTTGGTAGGCATCATATTATAAATATATATAATTTACATCGCAAGATCCTAACATATCCATTCAATTTGATAAGACATTAAAGTGAATTTAAACTTATTATAATTGACCCATGAAGGCAAATGAGATATCTCTCAATCTTTAAGCTAAGATCCCAAATAATTGTCTCTTATTTTATATTATGTACAACTATACACACACACACACACACTCCCACTTGCCCACTTTGAAGCTACCCATTTTGCAATTTGCTTCCTGACAATTATAGTTATTGTACATTGAATGGGATACATTTATTAACAATCTAAAATGTAAAATTTTTAAGTTAAAATTACAGAATTAATTTTTAATTCAAAAAGGTTTTTTGGATACAAACAAGTTTTATAAATTATAAAAAAAATTAATGGGGTACAATTTTAGAATATTCATATTCTGTAATTTAAAGGTATGGTAAGTACTAACGTTGAATTGTCTGCATTAAGTATTATTTTTTTCTTTAAATTTCAATCGTTGAATTATTATAGGTGTTGGATATAGAAATTATTGTTTAAAATTATAGAAATTTATTTATGATGGTCCAATGAAAAAGTGACATCTAAGCCAAAGTTAGGTGAAAATGTCCAATAAAAAAATAATAAGAATGAATTGGTTGAAAATATGGTAAGTTATATAACTTTAGAATATATATATATATATATATTACACAATTTTTTACACCCAGTATAAGTCGTTGGATTTAAATATATTTAATGATTGAGATTATATCTGACATATACATTACATTAATTATGCATTAATTATATAATTAAATGCAATTTTAACCATTGAATATACTTAAATTCAATGACTCACAATTGATGTAAAAAAAATAAAAAAAAAGGGGTCATTCATTCTTCTCCACATATATGTGTGTGTTTCTCAATTCAATATATGTATATATATATATATATATATATATATATTGCAAGGGAAAATATGGCTGGGCACATAGAAGAGTATAAGCCTGCAGTATCTCTAGTCAACACAGGATAAGGTGAACTACCTCACAACTACCTTGATATAGAGTAAGATGAGAACTAAGTCGAATATGACTAGGTAAGACCCACTTTGAGCTAGCCTTCCTGCTATATACTATTAAAGTATTTGCCATTTGTTAATAATGCCCTATGTGACGTGGCACGGGTGAAAATACCTATGTGATCATATACCGCGACACATGTGAAAAATGTCACCATATGCTGTGGCGCGTATGATAAACGTGGTCTATGCCATAATAGTGAAAGAGGGTTAGAAAAGTGCCCTCAATTCTCTATTTGAGCCTTGAGATACGTATCGACTTGCTCTAAATAGCTTACTCCTAAGTATTTCGCCTTCTTCGGTAAGGGAGTAAAGGTGCCCATGTACCCAAGTACATTGAGGACTAGGTCAACGCGACCTAGGTTTTCCTCATGCTGAGACTTACACTAAAAATGCCATGTAGGGGACCACAAGACAGGAGGCAGACAATCTCTAAATGTGGTAGCAGGTGGATAGTGTTTTAACTTAGCTAAAAGTTGGACAGCATGGCAAAGACGAGCTGTGGTTCAAAGAGAGACGGCATCCCAGCAGAAAAGGATAAATAACGATTTGCCATATGAAAAGTAAGGGGACAACATAATCCTTCAGCTCATTGAGACATAACAATGTGGCATATGGTCTTTGGATGAGACAAGAGCCTCCGATCCTAGCCTACCACGTGGCACCATGAACAAATATGTAAAGAAAGGTTTATGAAATAATTCTCATTGATCATAAGCTGTAACTGTACACAGACTAATATACAGATTACAAGAAACTAAGAAAGAAAGGGAATTAAAGAGAATAATTACACACTGAATTCTAGGCAATTAAATTTACATTCACACAAAAATATACACCTAAATAAATAAGGAAAATCTGACCAAATCAATTTGATTTGGTCAAAGATTTGAGAACTTTTCAACATTCCCCCTCAAGCTAGTATGAAAATATCTTTCATGGTTATTTTGCAAATCAATTTCTCGAATTGTTTCTTAGGTAGTCCTTTAATGAGTATATTAGTAACCTGCTCATCTGTGAGAATGTAAGGCATGCAGACTAAACCACTATCCATTTTTTTTTTTTTAATAAAGTGTTTGTCCACTTTAACATGTTTAGTTTAGTTGTGGAGTACTGGATTATGTGATATTGCAATAGCAGCTTTATTGTCACAATATACTTTTATAGGAATGAGATTACTTGTCTTAAGTTCTTCAAGAATTTTTTTAATCCAAAGAACCTCGCAAATTTCTAGAGCTACTGCTCTATATTCTACCTTTGTATTACTTTTTGCTACCACGGCTTGTTTCTTGCTGCGCTAAATGACCAGATTTCCTCTAGCAAAGGTGCAGTAACCAAAAGTGGATTTTCTATCAGTTACACTACCATTTTAGTTAACATCTGTGTAGATTTCTACTTGCAGGTGCCCATTTTTCCTGAATAAAAAAACCTTACTTGGAGATCCTTTTAAGTATTTAAGGATTCTGTATATTACTTTAAAGTGTTCTTGTCCTGGGCATGCATAACATAGTTGATTAAGCTCATTGCAAAGGCTATATTTGGGCATGAATGTGGAAGGTAGATTAATCTACCTACAAGCCGTTGGAATCGATCTATATTAGTCACGTCTTCAATTTTAGCTGGGTGTGGTTTCAAATTAGGATCTATAGGTGTCTCGGCTGCTTCACATTTGAGTAGACTTGTTTCTTTAAGCAAGTCCAGAATATATTTGCATTGAGACACAACAATCCCATCTGTTGATCTAGCAAACTCTATACCAGGTTGCTTAAGTTTTAATTTCAAAATTAAGTTCAAACATTTTCTTTAATTTGTAAATCTCAACTAAATCATCACCAGTCAAAATTATATCATCTACATATAAAATCAACACGGCTAATTTGCCTTAACTAGAATGTTTATAAAATGTTGTATGATCTGCCTGGGTTTAAGAGTAGTTGTGCCCTTTTACAACATTACCAAAATGTTCAAACTATGCTCTAAGAGACTATTTGAGTCCATACAAAGACTTTTGTAGTTTACATATTTTACTACTACTATGATTTCCCTCAAAACTTGGTGATAAGTCTATAAAGACTTTTTCTTCTAGCTCTCTATTTAGAAATGCATTTTTAACATTTAATTGGTATAGATTCTAACCAAAATGAATAGCCAATGAGAGAAGGACCTAGATGAAATTTATCTTTGCAACTAGTGCAAAAGTTTCTTGATAGTCAATTTCATAGGTTTACGTGAACCCTTTTGTTAGGAGCCTTGCCATATCTCTCTACACTCCCATTAGTATTACATTTAACCGTGAACACCCACTTACAAGCCATGGTTTTCTTTTCTTTTGGTAACTCAACAATTTTCCATGTATCATTCTTCTTTAGTGCATTCATTTTCTCTAAAACTGATAACTTTTAATCTGGTGGTCTAAGGCTTCTTTTATGGTTTTAAGAATTGGTATTTAAGAGATTTTTGTGTTTACTGGACAACTTTTGATAGGATACATATCTAGCAATAGGATAGATTTGGGTTCTTTTCCTAAGCACTATGGGTAAGTCAAGGTCTGGAAATAGAGTGCTAGAATATATAGGAGAAGAAATGTTAATTGAATTTTCTGAGAAATCAGTGCTTGGAAGCGATAATTGAGGTTGTATTGAGTTTATGGGAGGGTTTATACTATTGTGATAATACCTTTGTCGAGTATAAACACAAAGCTTCATGGTGAAATTTTATCTTGTAGTATTTCTCTCCTTGTCTCTGGCACATTAATACTTGGCTCCTATAGTTCAAGGTTTCCTAAGTTTTCATTATTTGAAATATTAGTTTTCTAAATTTGAGTTGAAGTACTGGGATTAGAAAAAACATATTAGGCATAGGTGTAGAAATATGCCAAAATTGATCTTCATTATTCTTTTTCTCCATTTGAAGAGTAATTTGGTCAAAAAATGGTTGATTTTCGAGAAATATAACATCCATACTAACATGAAATTTTTTTGTTTGAGGATTGAAACATTTGTAGTCTTTTTTATTAAGAGCATAGCATAAGAAAACAAAAATTTTCAAATCTAGGATCCAATTTAGGTCTAAGATAGTCAGTTATGTGAACAAATACAATACACCCAAAGACTCTTAACTAAATATTTGAAGTAATCTTACTAGAGGGATATATAAGTTTAAAGCGTTCTAAAGGTGATTAATAGTTTAGAACACGAGTAGGCATCTTATTAATCAAATAACATGTTGTTAGAATAGCATCACCCTATAAATATTTAAGAACATTCATAGAGAACTTGATTGCCCTACTAACTTCAAGTAAATGGCAATTTTTCTATTTTGCAATTCAATTTTGTTGTGGAGTATTACGACAAGTGGATGTGTGAATGATACCCTTTTCCTTACAAAAAACCTCTAGATAATTGCTAAAATATTCATTACCATTATCTATATGAAGAAGGATTATTTTTGTTTGAAACTTATTTTCAACCATGTTATAAAAATCTTTAAATAACCCTTCAACTTCAGATTTTTTGCTCATCAAGTAAACCTAAGAAAGCCATGTATGATCATCTATGAATGTCATAAACCATTTTTTTCTAGTTAAAGTAGTGATTTTTTAGGATTCCCAAGCATCACTATGAATTAAATAAAAAGGTTTTGAGGCGCATATAGTAAGTGCTTTATATGAAATCCGATGATTTTTTGATAAATAACAACTTTCACATTGAAAATTAGTACAATCAACATTTTTAAACAAACCTGGAAACAAATATATTTCAAGTAAGGAAAGCTAGGATGTCCTAGTTTAAGGTGCCGAAGTATTATTTGATCCTTAGCAGTGTTTGACTTGATACTACTATCCAAACCTGGAGCTTGTTTATTTTTGGAAAAGTAGTCATCAAAATAGTAAAGACCTTATCGCAAACTAACACTGCCAATCATCATCCCTAAGCTTTTGTCATAGAATTCAAAATGGGAATAAAAAAAGACAACATAACAATTAGATTCCTTGGCTAATTCACTGACAGATAATAGATTATAAGAAAGTTTAAGGACATGTAACACATTTTTAAGCTCAATGGTTTTAGAGAGTTTTATTGATTCTTTACCAATATGGAAGATATGCTTCCATCAGTGATTCTTACTTTTTTGTTAGTAGGGCAAGGACAATAGGAGTGAAATAAA
>CM040449.1:16032881-16085568 GCA_022749755.1 Azadirachta indica | reverse complement strand
AATGTTCTGATACATGCATACTTATTATTTATGTGTGGTTTAAATTTATTCTTTAATTATGTTAATTAATTTTATCAATAAGCAATAATCACCCATTTTCCATTGCTTAGACAAAAACGACTTAGATTAAGAGGAAAATTTTGTACAATGTAAAGAAGAAGAACATGTTTTGCTTGTCTGGTAAAGTTGTTTTGCAAAGGCTTGTGTACTTTCTTTCTTTCTTCTTTTTCTTTAACTTTTTTTATATTCTTTTTTTATTTAACTTTAAAGCTTACTTTCAAGAGATTTTCTTTTTCTTTTTAATTTAAATTTTCACGTATCAAAATTTTATTTCACTCTTTTTCATCATGCACCAACACAAATTGAAAAATTCTCCATAAAAAGTTGGTATAAGAAAGAATTGACTATTTCTTCGAATAAGTATATTTTATGAAAATTTATTTTTCTTGAAATTAGTTTGTAAAATAGAAAATTAAATTTCTTTGGAAAAGACAAATAACAATGAATTTGGATTCAATCTTGTCTTTCTCATCCTTAACTTTCAAAAATTTATTGACATGTAATATTACTTAAAATGAAATATTGACATTGCATTTTAATAAATTTTACTAATTAACCATCATAATTTATGGTATTGAGAGATAAAAAAATAATTTTACAATCAATTAATAAATTTTTTTAAAAACCATATCAGTTGTTCATTTTTAATCATGTTATGTGTCACTAAATCCTTAAAAATCTAGGAAAAAAAAACTAGCATGGGATTCATATGCAAGTCCACAATTTAGTATATAAAGGGAAAGATTAGTTATCTTAATCTAATACATGATTTAAGATAATTAACATGCAACAAAACAATAATATTTTTGCTCTCCCTCTTCCTTATTTATTTAATTTGTTACAAGCAACCTTTTCCTTCCATGCACATATCATATGCTCCCAAAACAAAATGTAAAAATATACAAGAAATATAACATGGCTAAATTCATGGAAACATCAAGAAAACATCATAGAAAATTAAGAGGAAACTAAAATCAGAGGCCACTTGTCCCGATCAACTTGGTTAGTCCAAAGGTTATAGCCATAGCGAACCCCCCCCAATCTCAATCAAAACCCTTGCCGACGACCGGACCACCGGGGCCTTCCCTAACACAGCCCCCAACCACCCAAACACCACCAAAGCCAAGCTCACGGCGGCAACCACCACTGCCAACCTTATTTTATACTCTCTTATAAAAGATGCAGCTAACAATGGCACCATTGCACCCAAGGAAAAAGCGAGTGCTGAGGCTGCAGCTGCTTGTAGTGGGTTTGGCAAACCCTCATCATCTTCCTTTCCTTCTGCTGGCTGATCTCCATTAATGTCTCCTCTTTGTCTGTCTCTTTTCATCTGGGCTAACTCTATATCTAGCTGTGAGTACACGGAGACAAACTCACCGATGGCCATGCTACAAGCGCCGGCGACTAGGCCGGCGAATCCTGTGAGTATCATGGCCTTGATGTCCTGTTTCACAGCGCCAACGCCCATCATCAACGAGGCAGTCGACACCAGTCCATCGTTGGCACCTAAAACGGCAGCCCGAAGCCATTGGGACCGCTTGGAGTAGTCGAAGTCCTTGGCTTCGAGCTCTAGGGTTCTTGGTTGTTGCTCAACATCATTCACAGGCACAGTGAACTTAGGGTTGTTGAAAGATGTTTGGTTAGTTGCCATGAAAACTAATTTGCAGAAAATGAGGAAGATGATTGAAGAGAAGAGATAATGAACAAGTGTGCAGGACACACGCCCTGAAGAAGGGGTATTTATTGATGGAGAGCTAAGAAGCTTTATTGTAATGGAGGCGATAAGTGGGGTACTTCCACTAATGGAAGAAAATTACTATAAAATGTCATAAAAAATATTATTCAAATTGACCAATTATGATCAAGAAAAAATGGTTATTTTAGTAAATATATAAAAACATCATAATTTGTCTGACCATTAGTGGCTATATGTAGGAACAATTACAAGTTCTTCAATGGGTTTTCCTCAAATGGTTATATAAATATATGATTTTTTTTTTCTTTCTTTTTTTGGTTTTATGTATCTGAATTGCACCCATACCAGTAATTAATGAAGATCCATATCCGTGGTCCAATATTCATTTCAAATCAGCGGCAATTTTTTTATGAAACTACTCAATAAGAAGTCATCCAACATACATATGCATGATGAAATCATGAAATGAAACAGAGATAGAATGATAGATTTGAAGCTTTAAATTTGGATATGGATCAAGCCTGCAATAATTGAATGCTCCTTTACTCTATCTAATGGTCCCAAAATAACCACAAATGAACTTATAGTTTGGGTTTTAAAGGAGATTAAAGAGGAGGAAAGAGACAGAAACAGGAAAGAGAAGCATAAATTGTTTGACGATGAAATGTGAAAGTAGGGATGACTTGAATATTACCATCCCTGCAGAAGGATGAGTACACATGAATTTAACTTTAGGGCAGCTATAGCTGAACAGAAGTTCATGACTAAAGCATGAGCGTCAAACAAGACAATAAAGATGATGAAGGGAAGAATTCTATTACTCAATCTGTGTCTATAAAAGGAAATAAATATTGGAAGCGTTTCAGAAACTTTCAGTTTCTTCCGTTATTAATTTTGCTTTTTTAGCTTTGTTATCATTACAGAATGCTTTTGTAATTTCTTCGAGAGATAACTAAGACATAGTTCTTAAAAGAATTAGTTTTCAAAAAAAAAAAAAACAGTAAAAATATTTTCTAGTAGTGTCTAATATCTAAAAGGTTTTGATGGGAACCTACTAGTACTCAAAGTTGAATGGCTTAGAAGTGTCAAGCCTGCTCCAAACTAATCAAGCTACATCTAGGAAGCTACCAATGGAGTTACACTCATAGAACAATATATATATATATATATATATTGACTATTAGTCATTAACCCCAGTAGAATGCTAACCACAAATTATAATAATGTACATGTTGGTATAATATTTTTAAAAAAATAATTTTTTAAAATTAATTACAAATTTATCCTCAAAATATTTATTTCAATCATTTTAAAAATCGTATTAAATTACTTTTATTATTTTTTTAGAACTTATTTTTAATAAATACTATCAAATATGTTTATGTTTTAAAAATATTACTTTTTACAATTTTAGAAAAAAATTTTACAAATATTACCAAAGCCACGCTAAATGTTTTAGAAAATATAAAAGATCAATGAGCTGTTGTTTTCTATCTTTAATTATACGCATTGAACATAGTTTTGTCCTTAAGGGCTTTCCAAGATGGTAAAGAAATTTTTTTTTTTTTTTAAGAATACTTCAATTTTTCATATAATTCTAAATTCCACCCAAAAAAAAATAATAAAAACCCAAATGGATTGCTGACTAAGATAGCACATGTTAGTGAGAAAAATAATTATGGATTATAGGAGTGTGGTTTCCACACGAATGCCACCAACTCCCATTTGTTTAATCAATTTTTTTTTATATATAATATTCGTTTGCTTTCCACTCAAAACATTGCTATCATTATCACTATAAATATTGCTATCATTATGACTATCGCTTTGCTTTTCTATCTTCTATCGTGGAAGAGAAAATGGCTTTGCTTTGTGCCTTGATTAATTGTTTGATGATTCCCAAATAACAATGAATAGAAACGATTGGCTTTGCATTCCCAATGCAAGAAAAGATTTCTTAATTTTCCTTTAAACGTGGCTGTAAAGAAAGTTGCCAAGTTGTTTGCCTTTACGCTAATGGGTAGGTCACAACTCGTGTACGTAACTTAAATGTTATTACCACCTATATAATATCATTTATAAACTTAAATTTTTTTATTAAATGATAACTTTGATTATATTTTATTAGAATTAGATATGATTTTGTGCATCTTTGTAGTTGTTGGATGAATTTGGCAAATGCATTGATAAGACAAAAGAAATAGCATCTAATAAAGATAAATATAGCGAGTCGTATCTCTCAAAATTTCAGTAAAATATTTAACAAAAAAAATAAATTTTTTGAATATTGCAAATAATATGTACAATCTACTAATATTACATTAGAAATTTATCAAAAATTTGAAATTTGATTAGATCTAGTCTAGTGCCACTCAAGAGTCTACATCAAATTTGTAAAAAATCTATTTCTACCATCTTATGGAAGAAAAATGATCTTCACAATACACTTGAATGGAATTAAACCTTTACCTTCATTTGAAAGTTGAGGGTATCAACAAACCCAACTAAAAGGTAATTGGTAAATAGAGAAATAAGCTGAAGATTGTAAGAAAGATAAAAAAAGACTAAACAAATAGAATGGGTAGTTTGAAAAACTATTTGAGTTATAAAAAGAAAACATCTATTCTCACAAGAGGATAAGATCAGCAAATCAAAGTACCGTTTAAAATATCTTAATCTTGAAAATAATGCAAAATTTTGATCACTTAATTTAGGAATTAATTATATTTAAACTTGAATTACTAATCATAAGTTTGAATTTTGCGTAAGAGATCCTCTATATCAAAAGGAAATATTCTTAATCATTTATCATTGTCCTTGCTTTTAGAAAGATATACATTTGCAGGTTTTCATAATTTATAACATATACTCCATGGATGTGTCAATTTCATCTTATCCAAATGCAAAAATAAAGGATTCCTACCGTGTATTGTGTTACTTTTTTGCTACATCGGTGGCCTTATGTGTTAAAGATAAAGACTAGTCAAAACAGTGTCTTTAGAATGCAATATTTTTGACCAAAATTATGAAAAGACAAATCTTTTTTCTTGAATTCAATTGACCCAAATGAGACTGCATACTATTTCTGTTTCTTGTTGGCCTGCAAAGTAAATAGTCTCTGCAATATTATCAAATACTTAATGGTTTCTGTTAGGTAGAAGACCTAGAAGATTTTAATGGATTACAACTTGAAACCAAGATCTGAGCTCGAAAGAGGAAGCAATACTGCCTTTTGTGATGTTTGCTTGTACCACTTACCCCGTAAATTACATTCTTGAAGCTGCTCATGGAAATATATTGACTTTTATTGAACTAGGGCATTCTAGTTTTTGTTTTTTCTTTGACCATGGGAAGCAAGAGAAAGAGATCATATTGACTTGTCTTGTACTACCACTTACCCACATCATGTCAAATAATCGTGATATGTATGTGGCATTAGTGGGTCGTGTTGATCATGTTAGGTATCCTCAGTATACATACGTTGGATCATGCTTATGATTTGCGAAGGTAAAAGGATTATGTTAGTGGAGTTAAAAATGTCTTTACATTAAAATTCTAATAAAATGAGGGGGCCGGAAAAAGTAAGCTTTTAGAGGGACCCAAGCTTTTGAGATAAGAGAAAATAGGAAACATTTACCAGTACACAGTTAAATATCAAATTATTGTTTCTTAAAAAAATTGTGGGAAATTGTCCTACACCCCCTTAGGGTTGCTTGAAATACCCATTATCTTTTCGAAGTTTTAAAAATATTCTATTACGTCTTATCATTATCTGATGTAATGGAAAAATTCAATTTGTAGGGGTAAAATGGTAAACAACCTACCACATGACTGACAACTCTCCTTTATCAAAGTCAAATTTCTCATTGACTGTGGCCCCTATACTTTCTAACAACAATAGCTAAAAAATGTCCATGGATAGAAACTAACTCCAAATAAATCATTGTCGATATCATTAAACTCTAAATTTTTAATTTATAAGATAATATAATTATTTTAAAAAAAAGTGACAACAAGAGGTCAAAAATGACCAAAATGGTGGTAGCCACCGTGTTCCTCCACCACATCGATGACGAGTGGAAGTAGTCAATCTATCGAACTGTGATAGCGTTGTGCTTCCATTCGCTACCAGTATAGTGGAGCCACACGGTGGCCACCACCATTTTAGCCACTTTTGGTCTCTTCCTGTCACCTTGTTCTTAGAAATAAATATCTTTTATTTATACTTTTCATAAATCAATTTAAATTAATTTCATATCTTAAATTTTTATCTAAATATTTATAAATTTAAATATCTATATAAATTAATTTATTTTTCAAAAATATAATTAGTATAAAATTAAAATTGAGTTCATTTAAATATTTATATATAAATTATTTAACAATAATTGAAAAGTATAAATAGTATATAATTTATATATATAAGATATGAAACAAAATTTAAAGACTACTACTTTTTAGAAGGATCTTTTTTTAATTAATTTTTACCAAAAAAATTTATTAATTATTTTCTTATTATAAGTTTTTAGCAAACGTTATGTTACTATTTTAATAAAGAAATTTAAAATTATATTCGAATAGAAATAAATTAAATTTTTAAATAAAATGAGATCTTATAATTTAATTCTATGCATAGTTAAAAAAATTGAAAATATTATCATTATTAATTCCTTATTAATTTAGTAAGTCTTTTAGATAAATATTAATATCTGAAAATAATCACATAAATTTTTTAATAAATATTAATGTTTAAAAATAATGACATAAATCCTTTTTTCTCGAATATTTTTAATATTAAATGTAAAAACACAATGTTGACTATGTAAATGTCATGTTTATGCCTAAATTTTTAACAAACAAAAAGGTAATTTTTAAATATCATGTGTCATAGAGGGTTAATCCCGTGATTTCATTAATTATCATTAATTATCATTAAAAAATAAAATAATTATGCTTTGAGACCCACATACCATTATATGAGACTCACAAATTGATATGTGTTCCTTTATCCTGACATTTAAGATATAATGTTAAAAATACTATTTTTTTCGTTAGGTAAAGTGAAGATAGAACGTAACATAATATTTTTTAAACCTTAAAAAGATAATGACTACTTCAATCAAATTTAAAGGGGTTAGGGCAATTTTCCTCTTATTTATACACACATGCATTATACAGAATGAAAATTTATTTTTCTTAGTATTATTAAATTATAAATTTAACACTAATAAATTATAATTTAAAACTAACCAGCCTATTAAAAAGTAGTTAATTCGAAGGGCAAGCATTCAATTCCTTACACATACAACCAAAGATCAATTTTATTTCCAAAAATATAAGTACAGGGAGATTTCACTTAAATTAGTGCAGATTATACAGGTAGTGATAAAACTATTGACTCCCGTAAATGTAGTATATTTAAGATATAATATTGATATATTAGAATACAATAGATCCTTTCTATTTACTTTAATCTTATCAAGTTTTTTTTTTTTTTCTTGAAACGGTATTAACCTAGTTTAATTTGGTTTTTTAATTTATAAGAATTTAGATAAAGATATGTTTATATATTTATTTCATTCATGTATCTTTAATTCGTTCTATACGATAGAAAGTTAAGGTTTTCTTCTGATCTTCTTTTACGTTAATGTTTTATTCTAACACGTGCACCATAATGCACGTGCTATCTTACTCACCACCCTATCGTACTATTTGTCTCATTATTTGTTGTAGTCTAATATCTCTGTCCTTTTTTTTTTTTATTTAACCTCTGTACACCAAATCCCGTCCTTGGCCTTCGATTCTTTCTGAAAATCTCCATCCGATTTAAACAAAGAATCCTAGCAGGCCCCACTGCCAACGTTAACCCCTGTTTGACTCTAATATATATATCTAATATATGTATATATATATATATATATATGTATGTATGTATGTATGTATGTATGTATATGTATATATTGCAACTATTAAGAATTGAAGTCAAGAATTAATGAAAAATTGACACTCCACTTACCATTATAACACAAATATTTAGTTGATAAAATATGTAAATAAAAATTATTTAAGTAAAACACATATTTAAGTTATATTATTAAAAATATTATTTTTGACTTATTATTTTTAATATAAAATATTTTATGTTCGAATTTTACAAATATGTAAATTCAACATTTCTCTTTTGTTATTATTATTATAATTTATAATTTAATTTAATTTGACAAAAATAGAATATATATATATATATATCAGTAAGCTAATAACCAATTAACCATATAAAAATTGCATCAATTGCAGGCGTGCTATCCTTGCTGACTGGAGGTAGGAATGGCCATCTATAGTGTAGTGTGAGAGACACGTGAGTTGAAATAAGTGTGTCACCAAAACTCAGACCAAAATTATGGGTAATTTTAATAATATAATAGTTAATAATTTACTGTTTCAACTAACAATAATAAAATTTTAAACACATTTATACAAAATTATGAGTAATTATAATCATGAAATCTGAATTGTTTTAAAATAAAAACTTATTATATGTATAATTCAAAATTTTTAAAATAAAAAGTATATTGATAAAAATTCTAAGTATCCTAAAAATATAATTAAAATATTAAATTTATTGATTTGATTATATTAGAGTTGCCAAATTCTCAGGTTTAGGTTGGGTTTCAAAAAGTTCGATCTGGACTCGGTTTTAACTATAAAAGTCTGGGTTCGATCCCAAACCCGAATTTAACTATAAATGCCAGGCTAAAGCCTGGTTCAGACAAGTTCGAGTTATAAATTCGAACTTCTAAAACTTGTCTACATATGCAAATATTGTTAAGCTTGATTTTGATAATTTTTAATTTTTTAATTTAAATTTTATAGAAATTCCAATTCTTTTCTTACAAATATTAGCTTAATAAAACAAAAAAATTGAAATCCTATAATAATTATTTTTTTCTTACTAGTATTAACCCAAATAAACAATGAGGTTATTAAATTCTTAAAAATATTATTTGCAATTCCTTTAAATATAAATATAATAATTACTAATACATATGAATTTGTTTTTAAACCTATTTTAAATCATAACTCACAATTAATTATATCCCTAATTAGCACTTAATACTAAATTTCAATATAAGATTAAGCAACAACACTTTGCTTCCCACATTGTCCAAAATAAAGTAATAATAAAGTAAGAAACAAATTTTTGCTGCAACTTTGCAACTAATGCTTTTATGAAAAAAAAAAAAATGTTTCCAACCAACCAAAATATAAATGAAAACCTATATTTCTTTTTTGGTGTAACTTTTCTAAAAACCCACGTAAACTAATTATCAATGCCTCATAAATTTTTTAATAACAAAATAAAAAAAACCTAAATAATAGCACAATCATATTAACAAAATCCCTCATATTTTGGTGTTTCTTGTTAATTGTTAAAAGTACTAATAACAAAAGATGTCATCTACAAATTAAAAGTACTATACAACAAAACAGTTCGAAAATGGTGGGGTTCCTTCATCATCACCTATTATTTTTGTTTTGGTAAATATCTCATTTTCTAAAACCCCATCTTAAAAAAAAAAACAAATACAAGATTAAATACAAGTATTAATAAAAATATTCAAATACTATGTCAAATAAATTATTGAAATAATTTTATACCTCGAATAGAAGCTCATATCCAATTTTGAGTACACATCAAAGCTTTCAATGTGTTCGGATGAAATTTGCTACGATGTGAACTCAAACATCTACCTTTAGTGTTCAAAGCAAACTCTGAGATAATAGTAGATATCAGGATAGCTAAAATATCCTTAGCTATTTTAGATAAAATAGGATACTTAATTTTGTGTACCTAAAAAATCCAAACATATTAATATTGAAATCATGAATAAAATAATAATGTTAATCTATATAAATCTAAGTAAAATAAAATAAAATAATAATACCAAATAGTAGTAAATACCTTCCACCAATCTAAAATATCAAATCTGAAGTTCTCTTAATAAGCTCTTCCTCCAAGTGACTATTTAACTCAAACTTGGATTTTGTAGGATGATAATGTTGAGTTATATATGCATCAAATTCATCCAAATTCTAATAACTTTTCACTGATTGTGAAGAGGTACCTCTAACTAATGAATCAAACATTCTTTGTTCTATTGCAATCTTCAACTCATAATACTCCACTAAATCATTACAAAGACTGTGCATCGGAAAATAAAAATCAACTAAAATCATTTTATACCTAGGGTCAAGAACAACTGCTACAACCAATAGCTTATGAATATCACTCCAATATTTTTCAAACTTGGCAATCATATGACTAACCATGTTTCGTATTATAGGGTGCAAAGAATTACGCCATTTATTGATTGACAACCTTATTTTATAAATCAATGAGAAAAAGAGATTAGCTGTTAAGTATTTGATACTTGAAAATATTTTTGTCAATTTGTAAAATGACTTCAAATGTAGCACCGTTATTGATGCCAACTCGCATTTAACCTCATCAGATAAACTTTTATACTATGTATCACGCTGCTTCAGTCGAGTAAAACATCTTTATACATCACTACTACTTCAAGCATGGAATGTGTGGTATTCCATTTAATTAGACAATCAAATGCCAAAGCTTTATCTACCTTATATAATCATTATATACTTAAAATATTTAACAAAAATTAGTTGATATAATTATCAATTTTTAGTTTGTTTTTAAAAATATATCATTAATTTTTAGTCTTTTACCAAATATCATAATACAAATTAAATCTATATATCTTTTTAATAATAAATAAATAAATTATTTATATGTAAATCACCATTTCATATATCTTCAAAATAATATAATAAAAATAAATATTTTGATTCTTTCTTAAATTAATTGTTAAAAATAAGATAAATGATAACAATCATTAATTTAATTGAGACAATTTATATAAAATATTATGCTAATAAAAATTTTGTTAACAAAAAATATTAAATTTGATTGATATATTTATTATAATATTTTTACTAATCTATACAAATAGAAAAATAAATAACTGTATTAGTTAATTATGATATAATTTTTTTATAAAATTGATAAAGTTAGGAAAAATATATTACATCATTCTTAAAAAATGAAATATGAAGAGAAAAAGAAAATTGTAGAGTTTTTTTTTTTTTTTTTTTAGAATTTTGCACAAAAATCTGTATTTGGTAAAAGGGAAAATGAAATCTAAATTAAAAAAAAATTAAGAATTTATTTGTTTGTTAGTCTTATATTACTATATTACAACAAATTAATTCATTAATTACAAATTAATTATTTTGTTTGACATTAATTTATTATTTTTATTTTATCAAAATTCATTGTTCTAAGTTTAATTACTAATTTATTTAATTTTATTACTTTTTAATTATTTTAACAAATTTCTTTACTACAAAAATGATTTAAAAAAATTCTAAAATTGATTAAATTGAAAATCTTATACATATTTATTACGGACTTAATTGATTTAATCAAAAAAATTATAAACTGTTTTAAAGGAATTGTTTAACTAAAATAAAAATTATAAACTTTTATAATTATTTATTAAATAAAATAGATACATAAATAATTATCCACAAATATTTTGCATTCAAATTTTAGGAATCAAGAACAGCTGGGGAAAAAGATCCATCTCTTTCTCCGACTAGTTTTTAAAATAAAGACGAATTTTTATCTTCAAACTCAGACCCAATCTTTGAGCTTTTGAAAAATCCCTCACCAATCCGGGCAAGAAAAATTTTCATCCCTACTTTAATCCTTTATCATTCAAAATCACGATTTTTATCATCGAGATATGACTGTTTTTGTCTTCGATATTGGGTAGATTTTGTTTATCAATTTCTCAAAATTTATCATTTAGACCCTAAACTTTTATCATCTAAACACTTAAAATTATTGATACCTTTTATATAAGTCCTTAAATAACCTCTTTGCACATTTGACTCCCTTGGATTTCCTCATGCCAATTGACACTCTTTACTTCCCTCACGTTATTAGATAAATACCCCGAAGTTTCCATCGCGCCATTAGACAACTTACATTTTTAGGCCTTCCTGGCCGCTAAACTCTTTTTGACAACTCTGTCTTGGTTATTTTAGAAGTCTCTTTTGGGCTTCTTTGTTTTTTTTTTTTTTTTTTCTCCCAATTACTTTAAGGTCTTATGTCTTTTTCTCAATTGTTTTGGGTTTATTCAGTTTGTTAACTTAAGCTTGCTCCTTTGTATTGAATTTGAGAAAAAATATTAGAATACAATAGATTTTTCTATTTAGTTTAATCTTATTATGTATATTTTTTATTGAAATAGTATTAACTTACCTAGTTTGGTTTGATTTACTAGTTTATGTTGATTTAAATTTTTTAATTTATGTCGATTTATTATTTTAGCATATATATATATTATTTCTTAAAAAAATAATTTGATGTTTAACCGGTGTAATAGTAAGCGTTCACCATTTTCCCTTAAAAATCAAAGATTTAAGTCCTTTTATAAGCTCTTTTTTTTTTTTTCTTTTTTAGAGTTTAAAAGAAAAAACAGTTTTGCCCCTCTATAAACTAACAAAAGTAATAAAAATATAGCTGGATGTTATATTATGCATAGTTAAATACAGTAGTATTATTTTTCACTAAATATTGTATCACCATAAGAAATGGTCTAATTTAGAATAACCAAATGAAAATAACCCAACAAAATTGTTAATATTAGATTTTTACTAAACTCAAAAGCTTAAGATATTAGGCAAAGGGCCAATAATATTTAAAGACAAGTTTTACTACTAGATTACCATTCGATTGAAAGTGTTAAACTTTATATAATAAAGACAATCTTAAATGGCCTCACTATGTCAAACGTATTACAATTGTACAAAATCATTTGGATCCAAGACCAAATCCGGAAGGGCCTTAAGCCCAAAACTAGGACAAAAATTAGAGTCCAAAGGTTACACTTATTGGATAAAAGACTAAAACAAAAGCCCGAAAACCTTAAATTAAAATAAAAATTAATTAAGATTTGGTAAGAGAGTTGGTAAGAAATTAAGTGGCTTAGAACCTGATATCTTAAATTTAAATGTTAGATTACTATTAAAAAAAACCCTTAAATTATTAGGTAAAAATTTAACAATAACATTTAAAGATACAAATAAAAGTGTTTCGTAGTATGTATTTATAATAAATAAAAACAAAATTATCATAAGTCAAAAAATTTAACAATAAACTTATTTAAAGATAAATCTTAACGGTTACAAGAAGAAAAATTTACTATATATCTTTAATAAAAAATTATTACAAAAAATAATTTAGCAATGAACTTGTACAATAATTTTATATGATTTTTAAGTAAAGTTTGAATTCCTGTTTAATTTAAACGTAAACTTTGTATATTGTCCATGCAATGCAAAATGGAAATGAAATGATTATTGAAAAAATTATTCAAAAAATTATTATTATTTAACAATAAATGAGTAATTATATAACAAAATTAAATATTTAACATCGTTTAAAATAGAATATAACGAAAGATTTAAACTTTTTTCCAATAATAATTATTATATAACATATAATAAACAATAACATGGCTGTCGTTACTAAAGGTTTTGGCGACGATGACTATCTGTCGTTGCTAAAACCTTTAGCAATGACATTGTAGTGAGGGCTCTAGCGAAGACCACAATTTCATCGCTAAAGCTTTTAGCGATGAGTTTTGAGACTTTTAGCGAGGACATCTTTTGTCGCTAAAAGCTGTTTTTTTTTTAATATTTAATGGTTAATATTGAATCTTACATATGCATTAGTTATAATACATTAATCATATATTAATTACATTATCTATTTAATTTCAACCATTGAATATGTTTAAATTCAGCAGTATAAAAATAATGTAAAGATATATGTAAAATAATGGGATTACTAATCTTTCCCTTTTATATATATATATATATATATATAAACTACCTATACAAACTAATATTATTTGATATGATTAAAAGGGTAAAAGTAAAAATAATAATAATTTTGTAACATATTTTCATTCTTATTTATTGCATGGACTTTTTATTTTCATTATTTCAATTATATCATGTCACATACTTTCAATTTTGTAAATCAATTTTTATCTATGGTATTACACTTTTGTAATTATAATTTTGCAAATAGCGAAAGCTCAAACATAATATAGAAGTAACCTCTTATTATAAAAACATAAAAATGTTATTTGAAATTTTGGAAATAATAGTAAACTAAGTATTGTTGAAGGAAGAAATTATGTAAAAGTTTGATATAAGAGTTTTAAAGTTTGAATCTCCTTTACATTAGAGTAGAGAAAGCTTTTATTTACACTCATTTACTAATTAAATTATTTAATATTCTTTAAAATATTCTTAGGTCCTATTAAAATTTGAATCTTATTTTAGTGATTTTGTTTATAATTATTTTAATAGAGATCAATTTTCATTTATCACCTAACCCTTAATCTCGTTCACTTTCTCTTTAAACTAATAGGAACACAAGCACTCACTATTGGTTATCAACGAAAATTTTTTTCTCACCTTGCAAATTGGGGTAATTGAATTTGTGCCAATAAAAATTATAAATTTCATATCCAACAAAAAGATATGATAGATCTATTTATTTTGGATAGTAAACGCAAATATTCTATTATATTCCATTCAATGGTACTAATCATCATTCGTATTGAAAAAATTATTTGTTCTTTTATTTTGCCTTAGCCCATGATTTAGACGAGTCACATATATGTCCTTGTATATGTTCCTCAACACTTAGGATGAGCGGGAATTTCACGATATTTTCGATTGGATATTTAAAAAAATAGTAATTTCAACCCTAACCAATGAGGGGAATACTTATTTTATTGCTGAATATTTTAATACCTTTCAATAATATCTATTCTCTCCAAATTTCAAGCATATTGAAAATGAAAAACCTTATCATTAAGGTCAAATATTTAATGACCTTTTTAGTCAAATAATAAAATTATCCACCATTAATCATAAATTAAATGAAAAAAAAGTAAAGAAACCAATCTCAAATATGTTAGTGGAAAAACTTTTAGAAAGAAGTGACATGAAAATGACACTAAAATATTAACACATAAATAAATTCCCAATACAAATAATTGATGCACATATCCATTCTTTTTTGTGATAAGAGTTCCTTTGAAATTTTTAAAAACCCAACTAAAAATTGTTTCAATTAGCATTTGATGGCGCCCAAATAATAATAATTATAATAATGCAAAAGGATGGGACATGTTGGACGTTTTATACCATAAATCAACTTGATGATATAAAGGAGTAGTGTATTTTTTTTTTATCTTAAATATCAACAAATTCAAGATATAAAAATATCTAATATATAAATCTAAATTACTTTAAATAATATATTTATTTTTTATCTATTACGACTTAATATAAATATCTTAAAATTAATTTTTTTAATTATAAATTACATTTACAATCTATCAATATTACATCGAAACGTATCAAAAATTGAGAGTTTTGATTAATTTAATTTAGTATCACTCAAAAATCTACACTTAAATTAATAACAAACTCCATATATTTTTTAGAGAAAATTGGTTAGGAATTGAACTCATGCCCTCTAAGAAAATTAGTTATTTTATATATCATATATATTCTTATCAATTATTATAGATGATTAAGATAAACTCTCTATATTAGTAAATGAATAAAATTGATAAAAGTATTTTTAAAATTATAATTAGATAATTTATTCCAATTTCATATTTGGAGAAAAAGACATATAAACTCCTCGAGTTTGGCATAATACCCAACTCAACCGCATAAAAATATCCAATCACACCTTATCATGATTGCATGTTTTTTTTTAATATTTTTACTGTTTAAACTTTAAATTATTAATGGACCTCGTAATAATTACATGTTACTGTATATCTATTAATAAATATCAAATTATTTTTAAATATTTTAAAAATTTACGTACCACTTCTAAATTGTTAATTCTTTTTTTTATTATATAAAATCAATATAAAAAATAAGAGTACATTAAAGTATAAATTTTGAAATTAAATGTTTTTAAAATTAATTATATTTTAATTTTTAATATTTCTCTCATAATTCAATTTATTTACAATCCTAATTTCTCCAGAAACTAAATTAATCGAACAATTTTAAACAATTATTTCTAACAAACCCAATTCATCTTACAAATCAAAATTTGTGTCTATTCATTGATATCTCAATAATCAAATATTTCAATTTTATATATCATAAAGCAATATGATATTGAAGAAAAATATGATCGCCATTAAGTATCAATGGCCTCAAATGTTGAGTTTATAAGTCACCCCTCTTATACTTCATATTTTATTTCAATTTTGAAATGTGGTCTGTTTCATTTAATTTTGCGATGATTATGTATGCAGATAAATTTTGATTTGCAAGAGTGAATTATAATTTATTGACATTAATTTATTTAAATTATTTAATAAATTTGGTTTATAGAGAAATTAAGTAGAAGAGTAAATAAGTTGAACTATGAGAAAAAGTTAAATAATAGAAAATAAATTAATTTAAAATTAAAAATATATATATAATGCATGTCTATATTTTATTTTATATTTTAATTTACTTTTATTTTTATAATAAATGAAGAAATTAACAATTTAGGAGCAATGTGTAGAATATTTTAAAGATAGTTTGGTATTTATCAATAAATTTAGGACAAAATATAACTACTTGAAGTCCTAGAATAATTTAAATAGTCAGAATAAACATTGCTAGAATAATGCTAGCTTGTTGTTCACGCTTTGTGTCATAATCTCAAGTTATCAACGTCAAGCTCTCTCTTTAAACATGAAATAGTATTTTTTTTATATAATGTGTGATGTGTAATTGTATTAGGACATAATTATGTTATCTTAAGCTAACACAAGTTATTTCCAATAAATTATATATAATTTAATCTTAATTAGTAAAGATGTAAAAGACTCATATTTGTAATCAAATACTTATTTTAATCAATGATAAATTGATTAGTACAGGACTTTAGACCTAAAATTATATTTTTAGGCCTTCAGACTTTTGTGTTCCTTATACAATAGTTTAATCATACATAATAAATTTTTTGAGCCTAAGATCCCCTAAAATGGCTCAAATGAAGATCATTACGTTAATTTGGACCAAATTTAAATCTACTAACTCTTCAACATCACAATTTACAATTTCTTCTAAAGAATGGCTTTAGTTCACTTACGCCTTTTATATATTACTTGGATAAAATAATATAGTTATAACTTGGGCTTGGGTTCAACTTAATGTGAATTTTCAAGTATCAACAATATTTTTCTATTTTTTATTTAACTCTCTTTTTATTGAGTAATTTTGTTCTTGGAAAAAAAAAATTTAAGTGAAATGATTGAATAATGGGTATTTACACGTTGCCTTTTTAAAGGTTTGCCAAAATTGCATATAGATAGAAAGAATGACCTAATTCACAAGTAGTACTCATTTGACTTAGTAGAAAACCCTTTTTCCATCTATTATGTCTACTTTTTGGGTGAAGAATCCATTTTGTCCTCAATGTAACTTAATAGAAAAGCTGCAACTAATATCCATTAAATAATTGATAATTTTGAGACTTGCAATTGAGAAAATTTATTAAAATAATGTATGTAAATGTTGCATTTACAACATCTACTTCATTCACCTATATATTGTGGAATCAAACTAAAGAATTGTATCTATGTTTCTCAACTCAACACCACTATCATTCAATATTGTGAACCAAACTCACTATACCACAAAGTTCCAAATTTATTCTTACACTACATGCAACCAATAAGGCAATCCAATCAAGCTGTTGTCAACAAAAGAACTAGCCTAAATTGTCCTAACAAAGGCTCCACAAATCACTCATCATCAACTATATCAAGTCTATAAACAATGGCATCTTCATGCTCAATATCAAGCTCTAATAAAAATAAAATAGGAAATAAGTAGTGGAGAAGGAAAATTAACTACAATATGATTAAATTTAAGAATAACATGTGCATGTTAATAAGAAGGTTACAGTTAAGATTTACAAATCAAGAGACAAACCTAATAGCTTTATTATTGTTGCAGTTATGATAAATGCTTATATTTTATATTCTGATATCTTTTAGTGAATGATTTCAATAGTGGTGCACCGTTTATGAAAGGTGAGAATGTAAATAATGCTGAAAATGCTACAAATGACCTATTAATTAAGGAATTGAAGATGCTAATAGATGAAGTCTGTGAAGAGAATGCAATTCATATGTGAGAAGGCAAATGGTAGTTGGCTGCATATTGTTCCAAATGTTACATTATTCATGGTTTTTATCTATTTGTTTGTAACTATCATAAGCAAATAAGTATGTGTTTTGTCTAAGCTACTATGATAAATAGATACACATATATGAAATGTTATCTAATTTAAATATGAAATGATATAAAAAAATAAAAAGTTTGGCTGTTATAATGCAAAACTAAGCAATCAAAGTGAATTGAACACACTACAATAAACCAACATTATACTAAAGCAAATTGGGATTAAGTTCTATATAATTTAATATTTTCAGTATTAAAAACCACACATTAGTTTGACTTGCAACATGATGCTTCATTTGATTTATGCTGCTCAAAACAGATGCCGGATCGTCTAAACTCAAAAAAATCAGAATGTATGATTAAAACTAATGTGCATGCACATTAACTACTTTTTTATTAAGTTGTAAAAGATTTCAATCCTATTCTGTTTACTAAAAATTAAAGGTTGGATTTTGTGTTTGTATCAAAATGATCACTCCTTAATAAGTGCATCTACAAAACAATAAATAAAACTAAGTTAGACTTGGTTGCCATAACTTGTTTGCATCATTAATAGAAGTGATAAATTACATATGGCAACATGAATTTAACAATATACCTAATAATGCATTTGTTGCATTTGATGATTGAATTTAAGAGCTCAAAGCACTAGGTGAATTGGCTATTATAAGCTTCATGCAACCTAAAATGTTAAATAATTACAATAATCATTTGTTATGCATAATTACAACAATTCACAAGCATAAATCTGCAAAGTTCTTGAGTATGCCTTATGTTTTGTTGTTCTCAACTTGGCACAAGTTCTTATATCGTGGTTTTATTCATTGTAGACAATATACTTAACACTACAACTTCTCTTCATTGGTAGTGGCTCATTAGTAGCCCTCCTTCTAGCAAATTTAGGCCTACAAAATTGCCTCTTAACTTTAGATGCACATCATTATGAACTATAGTTGACTACAAGTTTCATATAGAATTGAATTGAATTATTCATTATATATACTGATGAATACTTCTTTTTTCAAAAGGAGATTAATATAGTCCTCAACATCAATCCTAATTGCATCAATCTAACACATAGCATGCTTGCAAAGTAAGTCTATACTTACCATGACACAAACATTCTTCCTTGGGAAAATACCAATTTCGTCATTGATTTATTTTGATATTATCACTTACATATCTAATTTTATAAAATTAATCAAAATTTGGTCACTAACTGTTAATATTTTTCATCATTTGATATATTTACCCTTAATTAAATTAAATTTGTGTTGGGTCTAAATTATAGTCTAACCCAACTTCTTCTTTTTTTAAAAGAAAAAAATGTAATATTTATAAGTATAAAAGTCTTGGACTTTAGACTTAAAAATTTGATTCTTTACCACTAAACTAATTTAATCAATAATTAATTTTATATACACTATTTTATATAATATATAGATTAGATGGATGATTCAATAAATAATGATGAAAATAAAATTATCTAATAAAAAATAAATTTAAATGAAAAATAAAAAGAAAAAGAAAAAAAATTTATTTATACATTTTGTAAAAACAAATGCAAAAAATATTAAAAATACTGAACTTCTTTTTACTAAGAATATAATTGCTTTTTATTTTTATTTCTGATTTTCAAAATAATTATTGTATAATATATTTTTAAATTATAACAATTTATAAAAAAAAAAATCTTATTCATAATGAAGCTTTAAAAACATCGTGTTTATAAATGATTTTTTACGAGAATTTTGGATTTTACTATTTTTTAATTTGCATTTGATTTTATTGTAAAAATTAAAAAAAAAAGAAATAAACTTATTTAGATTTTATTATTTTTGTTTTTATTTGATTTTATTACAAAGGTTTAAAAAAAACTAAAAGGAAATAAATTTATTAACATTATGAATTTAATTTTTTTACTGTTAGTAATTTTTTAATTTGAAATTAATTTTTATTAAATAATTTTATTAAATATTTGTTAGAGTTTTATGAAATTGATATTTATTTAATTATTTATGTAATATATGCTCACAATTAATAATATAGTGTGCATAATTATTATTAACGATTGATTTAGCATAATGGTTAAAATTTGAATTTTGAAGATTGAGGTATAAAGTTCAAGCCTTTATAAGCACAAATATTTTGTTTCTTCTTTTAAAAAAATTGAGCTGAGCCAAGTTATGGTTTATGTGCAATCCAAAATTAATTTGGTGAAAACAGGTAACATTATCATTGTTGCAATAGGAAAATTAAGTCATTTACCCTCTAAATGTGAATTTTTAACATTTATCATTATAACAATAAGGACTAAAAGTGTAATTTTAAAGGGATGTTAGTGATAATATCGAAATAAATTAAAGCCAAAATCAATATATTTCATTTTTTCTTCTCCAAATCTATTATATTTTTAAACACAACCTCAAAACTCAAATTCTTTTCAAATACCGCATGCAGCTCTATAGCATCCTCCCTAGCTTTAACCAACCTCTTTTCACTAATAAAGGCAAATTGCTCTCTTATTTGAGTGCATCACCATACCTTTGATGTATAAACCTCATAGTTCTCCTTTTTATCTCCTTAAACATCTTGATGATTGGCAACCCTCTACATTGGTTTAGCCAACTATTGAAACTCTTACTCATGTTGTGGAATATCGATAAAATATTTGTGACCAGCTTCTGTTATGTGCTTTATTTCTTCCATAATTGCACTGAACTTCCTTATATTTTCAACCCTATAAGCTACCCAAAAATTTCTTCTTCAACAGTTAACCAGGATAATTGGACTTGAAATTGGCATAAATATGCCTACTACAGAATCGTTTCTCAACCATTGGAAAGTATTATTCCAAAGGAAATATAAGCATCTTTTGTTTGTCACTCATAAAGCAAATACTTTTGTCATCATTGTTGCTAAATTGTTAATACAACCTCTCCATGAAAAAGCCCCAAAATTGATAGTTTTTAGTGTTAACAATTGCTAATGCTAAAGGGTAGACATCATAATTTGCATCTATAACAACTGTAACTAGTAGAACTCTTTTATCTAGGCCCTTAAAGTAACAGCCATCTACCCTAATAAATTGTCTATAATCCTTGAAGAATCACTTTCTCTGTGCATCAAAGTAGAAAAAAATTCTTAAAATTTGGCCTTAACAGATTGCTGACCAACTCATGGTGAAGGTCTATCATATTGGCTGGATTAGTTCTATTTATTGCAGCCATACAGTTGATAATTAGGCATATGATGAATTATGATCAACACCCAACAATACCATAATTTTCTTTTACTCTTTATAACCTCATTTGGATGAGGTTCCGCCTTACAAGATTTCCCTTGAATACATGCAAAAATTGAGTAGCTATACAATCTAAAGTTGCTTTATAATTGTTTATACTTTAATGCAAGTGTACGGTTTAGTATTTTGATTTGGAATGACAGCTTGTCCTATATAAGCGAGCATAAATTCTCTATTGACAGTTACTCTAAGCACGTTTACAAGTGACGTTTAACCTTTTCATTTTTCAATCTTTTCAGCTCAACCATTGCTTACTAACAAACGCTTTTAGAACTTTTCTAAAATGGTTTACATCATCGAAAGTATACCCCACTCGAAGCGTTATCATTTCATATGCATCCATACAAAACTTAAATCCTTTACTGTTGTAACTATATTTTCTACTTGTTGTGTCGTCTATATCTGAGTCTTCAGATTGCACATTATTATCATTTCTTGATTAATAGTGATGCAAATATAGATGCACACAAGAGCAATGATCCAATTTAGCTACCTAATGGTCCCGTTACAAGAGCAAGAATGAAGAAATTCAAAGATGCATTGAATGAGATGATTCAAGGTTTGTGGGATGATCTTGCAACAATTCAAGAGTGTAAGAAAGAGTCAAATATCAAGCTTGGACTTCAAGACAATAATTGAGCTTGGTAACATTGACACAAGTACAAGAAGGCAAAACCTGAAGATTAAAGCTTCTACGGAATTCAACTTCTAAAATTTGTATAAGGCCATATTCGAATGATGTCTCAAGGCTAAGTAAGCATGTTCAAGTTTTTTAATTGCAGTTCGAATCAGATCATCATCATGATGCAAGTTTCAGATTCCATGTGCCAGTTTGGGCTAAGTTGCTGTTCAAGCCCATTATCTATTTTAATCTTATTTATAAACATATATTTATAGTTTGTTATGTATTTGGGCTGTTAACGCTAATTATTAAGCCCAAATTCAATTTATTTTATTTTAAATTAGAATAAGTTTAATTTTGTGGCCAAACACTCCAATTAGGGTTACTTATCTCTTGTACCCTTATATATTCAGCCACATGCTCCCATGGAGGAATGAATTACTTTTTCGAATGAAATAAAATTGAGAGTGTTTTCTCTTGTTTTGATTCTTGCTTGAATCAAGGTTCTTACAATCAAAACTAATTACTTTCAGAGTATTTATTCTAAGGTTCTATTTCACAAGTTGCAGACTTGGGTTAATCTGATTTAGCTTTCCAAGAGGTTGCTTCCATGCGTAAAGATATTGGGTCTCAAGTTTAATATACTCGGAGTTCGTATCAGTTTGGTATCAGAGTTACGGCTCTAAATCAGGTTATATCGTCTTTCAAATTTGTCTATTTGTTTCTTTAATTTCTGAGTCTGTTTTACTTCAATTCCATTTATTTTCATTTTTGTGTCTATTATATCAAAAAAAAAAAAGGAAGAAGAGGGTTTCCTTTCAATTCATAGCAAGTCAAGTTTGGGTTGTATCAATCTCCAATTCGGTTGATTTAGTCTTTGTCTATTCGTTTCTTTTGTGTCTCTTTCTATTTATTTTTGTTTGGTCACTTCTACGTGTTTGGAGGTAAAAAAAAAAATTAAAAAAAAAAGAGAGAAAAGTAGAGCATTTGGCCAAGAGAAGAAAAAAGAAAAAAAAAAGAGGGGGGGGAAATAGGTGTTGAACCAAAATAAGGAGAATAAAAAGAAAAATCAGAATACTTCAAGAAGTTTGACCAAATCAAGCTTATATTCCAAAACAAGCTAAGATTTGCTTCCTAATCTTTCCATAATTTTTGGTTGACTTTCCTATTCCTGTACTGAATTTTTTTTTCTTTGGTCTTAATATTTCCTTTATCATTTCTAAAATCTATTTCCTAATCCTTGTGCTTTCCCAATTTGTTGCCTATCTAAATTAGTTTTATTTTACTTTTCATTGTATTTAGTAAGTTTGTATAAATTTTGATTTTTGCAACTAATGTTAATAAGAGAATTAGAGTTGAAAAAGGCTTAGTGTGAGCTCATCTAGAGAAAAGCCATAAATTAAGTGTGAAACACGAGCGAACTTGAGTGAAACACGTGAGGGAGTAAAGTGAGAAAATTATTCTTTTGCTTTACTAACTGTCTTGCAGGATGAGTGGACAAGCAGGAAATCCACAAGGTGAGATAGATCGATTCCAAGCCTTAACCGAGTTGTTGCAAGCCATGAATAGAAAATATAGAGAGTTAGTTGATAAAATGGAGAGGCTGGAGGTTTCAGCCATAAGGGGGCAGTCACCTAATGCTCTTAATCCAACCATGCAAACTAGGCAAGTTCCAAGAAGAGCTCAATTAGATGATGGCTTTAATGATAGTGAATCGCTTGATGACAATGGAGAGGAAGAAGAGGTGAGACCGAGGGCAAGAAACAATAACAATAACAATAACAACAGTGGGGTCAAACTGAAAATTCTACCATTTTATGAAAGAATGGATTCTGAGGCATACTTGGATTGGGAAACGAAGATTGAATTAGTGTTTGATTACAATGACTACACTGAATCCAAGAAGTTGAAGCTTGCCATGGCTGTTTTTGAAGCTTAAACTATTACTTGGTGGGATGATACTAAGTAAAAGTGAGGGAGAAATAGGGAAAGGCTCATTGAAGAGTGGAGAGATCTAAAATCTATCATGCGCAAGAGATTTGTACCAAGCTACTACTATAGAGAATTGTATAATCGACTTCAAAATCTCACTCAAGGGTCTAAGAGTGTTGAGGAATACTACAAGGAGATGGAGGTAGCAATGATAAGAGCAAATGTAGAGGAAGATAATGAAGCTACAATGGCAAGATTCCTCAATGGTTTGAACAAGGAGATTTCTAATGTGGTTAAATTACAGCCATATATGGAGATAGAAGACTTATTTCACCTTGCATTAAAGGTTGAGAAGCAACTGAAAAAGAGAGGTCGTACAAGTCAGTTTTCCTCCTATACTTCTTCATTCATATCAAATTGGAGGAAAGATGATAAGGCTTCATCATTCAAGCCTGAAATCGAATCCAAAAAGTTTCCCAAAAATCCAACCAAAGCAAAGATAAGGGTAAGCTTGATTCTATTACTAACACCAGAAATATTAAATGTTTTAAATGTCAAGGCATAGGACATTACAAGCGGGATTGCCCAAATCAAAAAACCATATTCATGCTTGAGGGAGAGTACTATTCAGCTAGTGAAGAGGAGAATGAATAAGAGACGATGCCATCTCTTGAAGATGCAAGGGATGAAGAAGGGGATGAGCAATTTACTATGGCTGAAAGTGGTAAGGCTCTTGTATCAAGAAGAGTTTTGAATATGCAAGTCCAACAGGAAGAATGTGATCAAAGAGAGAATCTCTTCCATACTAGGTGTATTATAAAGGATAGGGTTTGTGATGTGATAATTGATAATGGCAGTGTAACTAATGTTGCTAATACTACTCTTATAGAAAAGTTGGGGTTACCTACTTTAAAACATCCACATCCTTACAAGTTGAAGTAGCTTAATGATTATGGGGAAGTTATGGTGACAAAGCAAGTTCTTGTTGCCTTCAAAATAGGCAAGTATAGAGATGAAATGTTGTTTAATGTAGTGCCCATACATGCTGGTCATCTCTTGTTGGGACGCTCTTGGTAATTTGACAGAAAGGTGTTACATAATAGTTTTACAAATCATTATACTTTTGAGAAGAATGGGAAGAAAATTACGTTTATACCACTTTCACCTAAAGAAGTTTATGAATGTGAGCTTAGAAGAATGCAAAGTCAGAGAAAAAACAAGAGTGAGAAGAAAAGAATGAGTGAAGGTGTAACAAAAGAGGGTGAGTTTTCAAAAGAAAAGAGTGGCAAAAATAATGAGAAAAAAAAAATGAGTTCGAATAGAGAGGGGCAGAATTCAAATGAGGGAAAAAGAGTGGAGGAAAAAGAAACAATTGAGTGTAAAAAGAAACAAGTGAGCTTTTATGCAAAAAGAAGTGATATTAGGGCGGCTTGGTTTTCTAACAAAAGTATACTTGTACTTATGTACAAGGAACTTTACTTAAACACTAATGACCTTAATACTTCTTTGCCTACTACATTTGTTTCTCTTTTACAGGATTATGAAGATGTTTTTCCCGATGAGGTACCTAATGAATTGCCGCCCATTAGAGGTATCGAGCATCAGATCGATTCATTCCTAGAGCTTCAATTCTAAATAAACCAGCCTACAGGAGTAATCTGGAGGAGACAAAAGAGCTTCAAAGGCAAGTTGAGGAGTTGTTAACCAAAGGATATGTTAGAGAAAATATAAGTCCATGTGCTGTTCCTGTTCTATTGGTACCTAAGAAAGATGGCTCTTGGAATATGTGTGTTGATTGTCGTGCAATTAATAACATTACGGTAAAGTATCGCTATCCTATTCTTAGGTTAGATGATATGCTTGATGAATTATATGGTTCTACTATCTTTACCAAAATTGATTTGAAAAGTGGATATCATCAAATTCGCATGAGAGAGGGTGATGAGTGGAAAACTGCATTCAAAACAAAATATGGTTTATATGAATGGTTAGTTATGCCTTTTGGTTTAACTAATGCACCTAGTACTTTCATGAGGCTTATGAACCATGTTTTGAAAGATTTAATTGGAAAATTTGTTGTTGTATACTTTGATGATATTCTTGTGTATTCCAAAAATTCGAATGAACACGTAGAACATTTAAGGGCTGTACTTGATATTTTGAAGAAAGAAAAGTTATATGCTAACCTTAAAAGGTGTTCTTTTTGTTTAGATCAAATTGTGTTTTTAAGTTTCGTGGTAAGTGCTCAAGGCATTGAAATTGATGAAGAGAAGGTAAGTGTTATAAAAAATTGGCCTACTTCTACATCAGTAAGTGAGGTAAGAAGTTTTCATGGATTGGCTAGTTTTTATAGACGGTTTGTAAAAGATTTTAGCACCGTTGCGGCACCCCTTACAGAGGTAATTAAAAAAAATTGTACTTTTAAATGGGACAAAGAACAAGAGCATGCATTTACTTTATTGAAAGATAAGTTTTGTAAGGCACCCATTCTTGCTTTCCCTAACTTTGCTAATACTTTTGAACTTGAATGTGATGCATCAGGATTGGGCATTGGGGCTGTTCTTATGCAGGAAAAGAGGTCAATTGCCTACTTTAGTGAAAAGCTCCATGGCGCCTCATTGAATTATCCTACTTACGACAAAGAGCTTTATGCTTTGGTTAGAGCTTTGGAAAATTGGCAACATTACTTATGGCCTAAGGAATTTGTTATTCATACTGACCATCAATCTTTGAAGTTCATTAAAGGGCAAGGTAAGTTGAATAAACGACATGCCAAATGGGTCGAATTTATTGAGACTTTTCCTTATGTGATTAAATACAAGTAAGACAATGTTGTGCTTGATGCACTTTCAAGAAGGTATACTTTACTTAATGCTTTAGATGCAAGAATGCTTGGATTTGAACATATTAAAACTCTTTATGATGATGATACTGACTTTTCTAGCATTTTCAAAACATGTGAGAAAGCTGCATATGGTAAGTTCTATAGAATGGATGGGTTTTTGTTTAAAGAAAATAAATTGTACATACCTATTTGTTCTCTGAGAGAATTGCTTGTAAAAGAGTCTCATGGGTGTGGTTTAATGGGATATTTTGGCATTACAAAAACTTTAGACACTTTAAATGAACACTTCTATTGGCCTAAAATGAAAAATGATGTGCAAAAAGTTTGTGATAGATGTGTTGTGTGCAAACAAGCTAAATCTTACTTCAAAAACAACTTCACATAGCCATAACCTCTATTGTTTGAATTATAGAACACTAATTGGAACCCAAAATCTATCTATATTAGAAATCTAGTCTTTCCATCTAGGATTTTAGCTTCAAACATAACAAAGTGCCATTCACGTAGGATTTTATCCCAACAGACTTCTCTAATATTGGTCCATAACTTGCTTAATGTGTAGAACTCATGGCATACTTTAATTATATCATAGAGAGTGCCACAGATGTCACGATAAATGTCCGTATTCTTCATCCTAAAAAACTATTTCATGTGCAAATTGTCAAAGCCTATTTAAGATATAGATTTTTAGAACTGATATCACACTAATAGGTAAGAAATTTCTTTAAAAAATGCACAACGTAATAATAAAAAAACAATATATGCAGAGTAATTGTGGTTTTACCATTCAAAAACAAAAACAAACAACATAAAAATGCAAACATACTAAATTTATTATAACCAAACAACATGTCACAATAGGCAAACACATCTTCTATCATAACATAACCACTCAACATGTTAAATCCAACATACAAGGCAAAAGCAAATATAGAAGCAAGTTACACTAATACAAGAATGCAAAAATCTACCAGAACAAGCACAACACAACAGTCAGGTAACGTCATATGGGAAATTAGTTGTGCTTTTGCTATTCAAAGAAAAGAACAAAGAATAATTATCATAATATGAAACACCACTTGATCAAACATAAAAGCATAGTAAACACAATAAATATATGACTAGAAACATATACAACACCAACCATGGAAGCACAATAAACACAATATACAAAACAAATAAAATAGTGACCAGAAAAAAGAAACTTCATATTTAGTATTAGAAACCCAAATATGGACTCCAAATTGAGAATAACATGCAATACTACTTAACTAGAATCCAAGACTTTATAAATAAATAGTCTGTGGGCCTTGACACCTAAGGCAATCAAAACAAGAGTTTCAAAAATCAATTATCAAAACATACATAAACAAGGACCATGAATGATCAAAACATCAAAGAAAATAAAAAAAAAAAAAACCCCAAAAAGACAAACTACAACACCCCATAAAAAATTCCCAATTTTAAAGCTAGGGTTTATGTATGATTATGGCCAATAAGCTGTACTTACCAAGCAATGTGATCAATTCAAGCCAAAACACAAACAATTAATGTTGATTAAAAGCTCGAAACACAAAAAAAGTTGAATCGTACCTCACTGTTTTTTATCTAACCTTCTTCCTTTTTTGACAAATCTAAATCCTTTGTCGTAAGCTTTATTTTCTTCTTAATTGTATTTTGGAGCTAAACCCAACTACTATCAATTGCATTGGCACAAAAATTAGCCTTCACATTATATATGACCATCTCTGCAACCCTAGCAACTCCACATTAGTAGATTCACACTAGCTCAAATAGCACGAAAATCTCCCTCCAAATACTATTACACTACCTCGGTCACCTCATATTGCCTTTGTTAATAATTCGATTTGCTACTTTAGGTTGAAAATGTGAAAGGAAGACAAGCAAATTCAAAGTCCTAGGTTGCATCATCTTTGTTTCCCTAAAAATGACATTATTGCCCTTATAATTAACAGAAAAAGGGTTTTTTGTTAAGTTAGGGGTTTTGTTACCTATAAATTAAGGCATTCTTCTATCTACCTAAAGTTTTGACAAACCTCAAAGAAGGTATGTGTAAATTCTCCATTGAATAATTTGCATATTAAATAATGTAATTTATTAAAAAATTAGTTTTGAAAATAATTTTATTAAACTTATTTTTACTATTTTATTTTTAAATAACTAGTTTTACACATGTTGCCCATATTATTTCTTAATTTGAGGAAATCAAATTGAAAACACTAAGTTTTGTTTTGAAAAAATAATAAAAATATTTATTTAAAAAGTATTATCAAATGCACCCTAAATTATGATGATAAGATAATATATATAAAAAGTACTACTACATATACTATTTACACACATATTCATCTATACAAAATATAACAATATTATATATCACCACATGTTATATATTTTTATAGAACCTAAAAAAAATTTACAAATGTAAAAAAATTATAAAAATATATAACAATAGTAGAGTACTGTCACATTAATTTGTATAAATAAAATTTAAGTAAGAATTTACATCCTTTGTATTATTATATGAACATTACTATCCACGTAAATTCATCCGCACAAATTATTGTGCAAGTATTTTCTATATTTTTACAATATATTTTATATTTTTAAATAAAAATTTTATAGAAATTAAAAATTAAATTATATAAAATATAAAATAATACTATAATTTTATAATGTTAATTTTTATAAGAGTCTATATATATTTCTATAATGTTATTATTATAAAGATATATGAGACGTATAATTGGAGTGCATGCATGGAACTCTTAATCCAAAAGACTTCCAAAGCTTTTCAACAAGTGGCATATTCATAGTGTAGCAGATCTCCCACTATGTGATAATAACAATTAATTAACAATTTTTAGACCAGAAAGATAGAACAAACTTATACTTTATTTACATTATCTTTAAACCTTTCAACAACCACATGAACCTAACACATGGCTTAATCCATGGAGTCAAACTAAGACCTAAAATATTAAATTAAGGGTTTTAGTTACACCTCATAGAGTTGAATATTACTTCTTCATAATTTATTTATTTTTAATATTTCCAATTTTCAACCATTACAAGTACACATATATATTAAAAAAAAAATCAATTGTCTCTATTTTCTTTCTAGAGGTGGGTCATAATTTAAATATATTTTTTTATTTTAATAAATTCAAATGCGATTAACTTACAAAATAAAAGGAGTGGTTTCCGAGTTCGTTAAGTGCTAGAGACATTATTTCTTCAATTTACACATTTTTTATATTATTTATTGGTTGTCAAATTTAAATATTTTTAACTATTAAAATCATCTTTCCTGTATGCATTAATTATAGTATATTTATTATATATTAATTATATTTGTTATATTTAATATTAACTATTAATAATATTTAAATCAATTGTTTATAAATAATTTAATTTCAACCATTAAAAATGTTTAAATCTAATTATTTATAAATAGTATAAAACATTGTATAATTTAAAAAGTTGTTTAACCGTGTGTGTGTATATATATATATATATAAATTGTACGTATAAAATATTAAAAAGCCCATGTGCTAACCATATAAGAAGATTGCTTAGATGCCATAATTAAATAGAGAATCTTGAACTATATCTTGTTCTTGAACAGCTAATGTGACATAGATGGTGTACATGAATTTGACATATTCTATTCAAATTTGGGGCCTTGACTTAAATACATGTAATTGAATATATTGTTACATATAAATTACATAAAACTTAAAAAGTAACGTATGTTTTAAAATTTTACAACTTAAATATTTAATATAAAATTTAAAAGAAATACTATTTAATATAAAAAAAAAAAGTTAAAATCCGAAATTTTAATGCATCATTATGTATTACTTGTAAGTTGGGTGATTAACATCTCATTCTTTTAAAATTCTTTTGTAATTTGGGTAATTTTTTCTTAAAACTCAAACATAAACATATTTAAAGTAAATGTAAAATTTTCATAATAAAATTAATTTATACGGCCTAAAATATACATAAAATTTTAAAATATCAAAATAGTATTACGTTTACAAATTAATATAACAGTTATATATTATAAATTACTACACATTTATATTTTAAAAAAAATTAAATTAAATTCACAAAAATAAAAGAATAAAAATTATATGAGAAATATAGTTAAAAAATTTTAAAAATAGTCATCGTTATTATATTTATCACTGAATTATTTTTTATTTTTAAATACTACAAAAATTTTAAAAAATAAATAAATAAAAAATATTTGTAGTATTTAATAACTGAAAAAAAATATCAGCTTCGGTGAAATAATACAGCAGAATGAAAACGTACGGGGACAGTTGTGAACAGAGTTTTCGACACGTGTCGATCCGTAAGTGAGAGTTTAGAAAAAGAAGTCTTTACTGTGTCGGTAACCCCTGGTCGAGCCAAACTTGGCCCCACACGCGTCCGGACAAGACATTACGTGTCCGGCGTTCGTGTATTTAACATGTTTGATAGTTTAATAATTTACACTTTTGTAACATATTTTAAGATTCTTTTCATCCATACCCCTCGTCCATCGAAGCAATGAGCTCAACCTTCTATTCATATATAAAGTGAATTAATCATTTATAATAGATCACCTTTTTTTCAGAAATAAAAATAAGCAGTATCAACCTCTTAACCTTATACATTATTTATATTATTTATAAATTATTAAACCTATTGAAATTAAATCTAACACGTATTATTAGTTCATAATAAATATATCATAAATAATACACATATTAAATACAGAATATTTAAATTCAGTTATTTATAAATAATGTAAGAAAATATTTAAAGAAAATATTTAAAGGTAACGGTCATTGATCCTTTCCTATGTGTGTGTATATATATATATGTATAATTATTTTTAATTTAGGTTACTTAATAAATTTTATTTTTAATTAATAAGGTAAGAAATTAAAGAGATTTACATTTATATAACTTATACAGGTATTTTTTTTTTTATTATGAGTTAATATGATAAAATCTATAAAAAATCTTGAAAATAAATATAATTTAAATTTAACATTTCAGGGGAGCAATCTCGATTATTTTGATTTATTACTGACATTTTAAGTGTTCTACAAAAAAATTGAATATCATAGATTGAATTGATTATATCATTTTTATTTTACATGGGCAAGTTTATAGTTTGTTGTATATATAATACAATAGGTCATTTGTAGTTATTTATATAATCAAGTGCGAAAGATTATCGTTAAATTGTTAGATTATATTTAGTGACTACAAACAAGAGTCCATACGTACTAGAACAAAGTGAGAAAAAATTTTATTAAATCATCAGATTAAATTTAGTGGATACAGATAAGCGATTGTATGTATTACAATAAAGTGATAAAAATCCCTTTAAATTATTGAATTAAATTTAGTGGTTATAGACAAGTGGGTGGATATGCTACACTAAAATAAGAAAGTTATGACTAAATTGTTCGTTTAAATTTAATGACTACAAACAAACAATTGTTTATATTACAATAACGTGAAACAGATCCTCATTAAATCGTCAGATTAAGTTTAATGGTTACAAATAAATGATTATATGTTAAAGTAAAGTGAGAAAGATTCCCATCAAAAAATAAGATGAAATTTAATGGCTATACACACAAGCAATCATCTATATCATAGTGAAGTGACAAAGATCTTCAGTAAATCGTTGAATTAAATTTAATGACTACACACAATTGATTGTCTGTGCTATAGTAAAATAAGAAACATTTTAAGTAAATTGTTGGATTAAATTTAACGGTTTCTAATAAATTATTGCATGTGCTACAATAAAGTGAGAAAAATTATCATGAAATCGTTAGATCAAATATAACAGTTATCGACAAGTTATTGCATCTGTTATAATGAAATGAGAAAGATCTCTATTAAAAATTGTTAGACTAATAGTTATAGATAAACAATTTATACGTGTTATAATAAAATGAGGAAGATCTTTGTTAAATTTTTAGATTAAATTTAATGACTACATCGGTTGTACAGTACTAACAAGCGTAGCATGACTATAACTGAATAAATATAGAATGCTATTGATTTTTCATATTTTCTTTTATTGTTATTTAATTTTTCAATTTTTTTTAAAAAAAGAAAAAGGAAAAGGCTTTATAAAAGCAATAAATTCTTATTTATTACAGAGAATTCCCAAATTCATTGACTATTTGCAAAGAAGCCCCCTCACCAAGTCAAAAGTACAGTTGTTTCAAAAGAGACAAACCCACTCTCTCTCTCTCTCTCTCTCTCTCTCTCTCTCTCTCTGCCAAAGCCGAATTATTAATTCCAACTACTACCTCCACCGCAGAACTGCTCCAGCGTTAGCTCACCGAAACCACCTCAAAATGAACGGAATTCCAAACAAAACGACTGGCAAAAACCCCATGGCTATAGACATCGACGAGATGCCTGAAACGCCCCAACACCGTGGGATCCACCACCGTAGGGCTCACTCCGACACTTCTTTCCGCTTCGATGACTTCCTCCTCTTCGACCCTTCCGACCTCGACCTCTCATCTCTGGACCTCCCCTCCCCCAATCCCGCCACCCCCTCACGTGTCGTCCCCATGCCGGTTGATTCCTCCGACGACTCCTCATCCAACGTTACTCAGAATCAAGGCCGGAACCAAAACCCTCCCAAGCCCAAACCTATCAACCACCTCCGCAGTCTCTCCGTTGACTCTGATTTTTTTGACAGCTTGAATTTGACTTCTGCTCCGGCAGGCGGCAGTAGCGGCGGTGGCGGGAAGAGCACAGGAGTGGCGGGAGGGGGAGAGAAGAGAAGTTATCACAGGCATAGTAACTCAATGGATGGGTCTAGTACGGCGTCGTTGGACATCGAGTATCTTTTAGGTGATGCTATGAAGAAGCCTATGGATCGTGATCGCTTGGCTGAGCTTGCCCTTATCGATCCCAAACGCGCTAAAAGGTCGTTGTTCTTCAATTTCCTCACTGTTACGACGTCGTTTAATGAATTTGTTTATTTATGCTTAGTATCATGGATTCTTTCAGTATAAAATGAACAAAATTCAAAGACATAGGATTTTATACATATATTATTTGATTTTGGATTATTTTTGAGTATTGAACTGCTGTAATCGAAGTGGGAGAGTGAGTGCTAAAGTTTAGTGTAAACTTAGTGTTTACTAGGCACTTATAACTGTTGTGCTTTCGAAGTTAATTAGAAGCAGAGTAGTCCCAAACGTGCCTTAGTATTTGTTCTGATTTTATTTGTTAATATTTTTTATATATTTTTTTAGTGAAATTAATTTTTGGAAGTGGATAAAAGAATGTTCTAATTTGATAATACCTTTGTGTAGGATTCTAGCTAACAGACAATCGGCAGCCCGTTCGAAGGAGAGGAAAATAAGGTACACTGGTGAGCTAGAGAGAAAAGTGCAGACACTTCAAACTGAAGCGACTACACTGTCAGCTCAGGTCACAATGTTGCAGGTAATATTTTGCTTTTATGCAGTAGCTTTAGTTGAGAGAGTTTATTAGTCGCCATGTTGTTAAGGATGCATGTGATTTATGTAACATCTGAATGTTATCATTCCAAGTGTCATTCGCTATTGTAGTTATGATCTTCACTATGTCTACATGCATTTGGTTCATGGTTATGTTTGTGTTTTCTTATTTACTTTCATTCTTGAATCACAGTTGCGATTGTCAATTTAGTTGTGGTTAGAATATGCATTAGCTTGGAGATTTATGAACACAGGGCTTTTTTCTCATTTTTTTTGCATTGGAGAACAGTTAGAACAGCAATTTAGAATTTTGAAACATGGGTCATTCATGTGATTTTTCACTAATAATTTTGCTGTTGTTGCTACCAGCCTTTTTTCGCCAAGGATCTTACCATATTTGAAAGGAGAAATAAAAACAAAATGTATAGATGTGATCACGAGGATTTTCTATATCAAATACTTTGTTCAGTACTTTTCCACATAGGAGCAATTTACTTTATATAGGCTTATTTTTGAGTGAGGGGCCCACGATGACATGCTTTATTGATCTACTGGCTTCATTATGAAAACTTTAGTTGAATCAGGTTCTTGATAGAAGGCACTTCTAATACATGGGGGTGTCTCATGCATGCAGTCATTTCTTGAAGGTGAAGTTATGTTGTTACTCTTTTCAAATTAGCTTGAGGTTTTGATGCAAGTACTTGTTTGGGGCTTTAATTTGCACTATGACTTCTTAATATTGGCAGTATACCATCACTGATCAGTCTTTCAAGTGTGGCATGTGTTTTGGTTATCTTATGGGCATACCAGTGCCTCAAAAATTTTCTAGAGTTTTTATGATCTAGAAGGAAGGATATTTGTATTTCCTATAAAAATCAGGGTAAAGTGAACTGCTTAAACATCCTTAATGTGATAATAATTATAAATCAGACAGAAGCACCGTAAATGCCACATCTTCAAATTCCTATTGTTTGCAAACATAGGTATTGGTTGATGGTAAACTGGAAAGTACGATAGATATCATCCAATTCATGACATTGCAGAGTTTGGCTGTTTCTTAGATGTGTGTCTTGTCTATGTTGCCTTGTTTTTGTCTATGTCAGGTCCATCATAGGAAATTAAGGTCAACCATTCTTCCTTGTTTATTAGCTTTGCACTGCCTTTTATATGTATACTGGCTATTTTCCCCTTACTACATGTTACGTGTTTACAAGTCTATGGCTTTTGATCATTTTGTGATGCATTCCATCTGATGCATCCTGGGTCCCATGGGTTATGACCTTATAATTTATCAGTTTTGGTGCTTAGTTTTGACTTACATTCTGTGTTGCTATAGCCATTTTCTGAGGTTCAAATTACTGTACTAGTGAGAGGCCAAGTCATTAGATTCTGCTGTTGAAAGTTATCGATTTTACTCCATTTGACATTATTGAAACCTTCTTTTGAAGTAATTCACCATCTACACATTACCGCCATCCATCAATATTTACATGTATCTTATATTCTATTGTTTTAAGTTTGAAGGTGATATATGCTTGACATATAATATAGCCACTGCACTATATGAAGCATGAAAAATAAATCTTTCCTATCAAATATATAATTTTTCCAAAACACATGCAGAGCTGAAAGTGGATGTGTGCCTGAGTTTACCATAATGGTTAATTCTTTACTTGAAAAATGTAATTAACAAAGGTTCAATTGAGAGGTATGAATATCTGTGGAAAAATGCATTCATGTTTCCGTTCTAAGTCATAAATTTTTCACATGATGCCTACATTTATTTGATTAGGCACTTTTTGGCTTAATATTTTATAAAAAGAGATGTATACTTCAGAATTATACCAGTTTATCTTGGCGATCTTTCTCAATACCTGTACAGCTACCATTCTGGATACTGTATCAATTTGATAATACCTGGCAAAACATTTTAAGGGAAAAAACAAAGATAGAAAAGTACATCAAGAAAGAGATCTATGCTCATGTATACTGTTATATGTGATTATAGAGGGACACTACTGGGCTAACGGCCGAGAATAAGGAACTCAAACTGCGGTTACAAGCTATGGAGCAACAAGCACAACTTAGAGATGGTACGACTTTCCCGATAATTCATCATTTAGAATGGTCTGCAAAACTGACTTGTATACATCATTGCCATTTCATGTATGGAATATCTGACCTTAAAAGTGCATAGCATTTAAAAATGTATAGCATATCTAAGAAAACATGGCATAATAAAATAATAATTTATATTTAATGCTAGTGACCTAATGGCATGTAAACATGCTTTCGTGATGGCCTGCAGCTCTAAACGAAGCATTAAGGGAAGAAGTGCAGCGACTTAAGATAGCTACCGGTCAGATTCCAGCTGCAAATGGAAATCCTTTTGCCAGAGCATTACCACCACAATTTTCCCCCCACCAGCCAGCTATGCATCACTTTGGCGGACACCAGGCTCAGCAGCAGCAGCAGCAGCAGCCGCAGATGCCTCAGTCATCCACCAACAATCAGGCTGTCAGCAGTCAGTCTCATCCGAGCTTCATGGACTTCAACCAGAGGGTGTAATTCAATTCTAGAAAGTTTGTTGGTCGGAAGCTAATCTTTCCATAATAGAAGAATATATGCCAGTTTGGTTATCTTTGTATATAGATATGTGTATGTATAGTATATGTGTTGCAGGAAAAGGTTGTGAGGAGTTTTGCTCCCTCGGATCAGCTTGTTGTATCAGTTGCACATATGGCTATATTTGTTACACCCTAGCATAGAGATCGATCACTTCCAAACATGTAGAAAAATTAGGTGGTAATGATAATTGATTGCTGGAATGGATGATATTGTTGTTGTCGAGCTTTACTTTTAATAGACTAGATGTTAATGATATTCTATCTGCAGATTCAAGAACAGGCAAATTCTGCTTTGAGTCTTGTTGTGCCCTTGTTCCTATTGAAAGAGTTTTCTGGTATACTTTTTTATATTTCTAGAATAATATTACTCTTCATAAATTTTTTCTCAAAATTTTCACTTGAGAAGGTGTTTAGTGCTGGGCATTTTCAGGTTGAGGCAGGGTACAAATCCGAATCGAACTGAGCCGGTTTAAGTCGGTTATAGTTGGTTCGGTTCTATCTTATTTTCTCTGTTCTTTATTTTATTTTATTTTATTTTATATATGATGATTTTACGTACACAAATTTATTTTATTATAAAGCAATTTTTTGATAAAATATTACAGATATAATTTTTTTAAATTTTATATCTATGATTAGGTTGTCGGTTTGATTATAAGATTATTTTATTTAAACCATGAATTAAAGTAAAGTTTTGAAATTCAAAAATATTAAGTTAAGAATCCAATTACATTTTATAAAAAATTGAATCAAGTTGATTCGGTTTATGCGGTGTTATTTAGGTGGATGGTATTTTGTCTATTTTTTAATATGTCAGGCCTATATGAATTTTTATTATATTTTTGAAGTAAAACAATGTGAAACGTAAGTAGTCATTTTTACGAGTTATACTATCATACAATCACCCTATAGTATATTTACAAAAAATAACAACTTTCCAATATAATTAATAGGTCATTTTAAATTGTTCATTGAATTATATTTTAAGTAATCAAACGGTTCAAATTTAACGATTTTATAAATAATTCAAATGCAATGATTGTACCGTATAGATAATTTGTTATACCTTTGTTTTATTTTTACTATGATAATTAGTATTATTGTTTTTTTCTTTAAAATATTACATAAATACGTATACAATCTTTCGATATCAAAGAGAAAATTTATTGAGAGTTGAAATTCCAGATAGTTTAACATGAATACGGATGTAGTTTCACTTTATTTGTAATTCGATGAAGACAAATTACATACTAAAATGGATCAGAGACATAACTGATAGCCAAAAGAGTAAACCCAAAATCAAGCGTCCAGCAAATTGTCTCATCTTTTTGGTCGGAAAATTCTCAATGCAAATTGATTAAAACAAAGGAAACGTTTTGTCATTTAATATTATAACATTGACAACACAATAATTTAAATGTGTATAAACAATGAAAAGAACAAGCCTGCAAAGATACCTTGGTATAAATGAAACAAACATACAATCCTCATCTTTAAATGGAATTCCAATACGCAATTATTTAGTACACAAACAACAACATTGTAATCAGCAATTTGCTTTGTATCAATCAATTATGACCCAAAATTGTGTCTTGTGTTTTTGTTTTTTATTCTTCAAATAATAATTCATATATCTCTATAATTATTTCAATTTTTTTTATGCCCCGAAGTCTTGTAACATTCATCAATTTATGATTTCTATAATTTTAAAATAATTTATTATTTTATTCTATCATATAATTGTTAAATATCACGTTATTAACTAGACAAAAATGGGTGAAAATATAAGGAAAATAACAAAAGAAAGACCACTTTTTATGTTAACAATTTAATTTTAAGTACACAACAAAAATTTACTAAAAAACGGACTAGTCTTACATTATTTAGACCAATATATCTCTATGACCAAAAGTAACAAAACAGAAATTACTTTCGAGTTATTACAGTACTTTTGACATGTTGTGCTACAGTATTTTTCTGAATATGTTACAGGACAATAAATTTAAAGGTTACTTTAGCATAATCAACTCAAAATTTGATAATTGTGACAATGTGGATATTTTCGTCGAAAAACTTTGAGATTAGTTAATTTTGAATAAAAATTTTTTATATAGTCAAAATTAAATTGTTAATGTAAAAAGTGGTTGTTCGAAAATTTTTAAAATATATACTCGTAAAAAAGAGTACTAATTTTGAAATATTTATGCTGAGATGTAAGTTTAGATAATTTATTTATTTGTACATTATAATTGTTACAATACTCTTTGAATTGTAATATTGTGACTAGTTTATTAATATTTTCTTTCATTTTATGATGACTCTCCTAATTAGTTAATTTAAAATTAAATATATAAATAACAAGATTTTATTGAATGGGAATACAGATTTATAACTGTTTTATCTAAAAGTTTCTCAAAGGAAGAATGCACGTTACTTTCTTATTTTTTCAGCTAATACCTTATTACTGTCCTATATTTTCTAGAATATCTCATCACTCTCTTAAGTTTCGATTTTATCTTTAAGTATTTCTAATATTTTAGATTTTACTATTTGTAAATCAATTGAACTGAAAAGTAAAATTGAAAAAAAATAAGAATCAGGAGATGATAGAGTATTAAATAAAATATAAAGAGATAATGAGACATTAATTGAAAAAGTAGGGATAATAGGCATTCTCCCTTTCTCAAACTACGAACTTGTAGAAATTTGTGATATTATTCTTTTCGATATCACATTTGATGCAACAAGGACGTGTATAAATTCCAAGCTATTCATAGAAAAATTCGAATATTATTTTGGTGCTGTTGAGTGATTCAGTAACTGAAAATGGAGCTAAGCGTCTTACTGATCATGGTGCTCACAACGTTTGTATTTTCAGGTTTTTTATTCTTGCTGCAGTCATGGGCTTCACCAAAAGCAATGGAGGAAATTCCAGGCAGCTTGGGTTGGCCTGTTGTAGGTGAAAGCTTCCCATTTTTATCTGCTTTTTCAAGCTCTTCTGGTATATACAGCTTCGTGAAGGAAAGGCAACAAAGGTATATATAGTCAAAATCAATCAAATTCAACACATTTCATGTCAACAAAATGATTTAAACATTTGAATTTTGCATTCCAGGTATGGGAAAGTGTTCAAGACTTTTGTGTTGGGGAGATTCTCAGTGTTCATGACTGGAAGAGAAGCAAGCAAAATTTTGTTAACAGGAAAAGATGGGATGGTGAGATTGAACCTGTTTTATACAGGGCAGCAGGTTTTGGGTCCAACCAGCTTGCTGCAAACCAGTGGAGAAGAGCACAAGCGGATAAGACGGCTGATCGGGGAGCCCCTCTCAGTTGATGGCCTGAAAAAATATTTTAACTTCATCAATACGCTGGCAACTGAAACATTAGATCAGTGGCCTGGAAAAACAGTACTAGTTCTTGAAGAAGCCTCTACAGTTGAGTGAAAAGTGAAAATTCATTTGTCTCCGGGAAATCTTCACATGCTTATTTAGAGTATTAACTGAATCTTCTGAATTACTGCAGTTTACTCTCAAAGTTATAGGTAACATGATAATGAGCTTGGAACCCTCCGGCGAGGAGCAGGAGAAGTTCAGGGCTAATTTCAAACTCATTTCTTCTTCATTTGCATCTTTACCATTAAAGGTTCCTGGAACTGCTTTTTATCGTGGTATCAAGTAATACATCTTGGAAACTCAGCAGGGTAGAATCATAAGCAAAGGTTGCTTCTTAGTGAAGAAAGAAATAAATATTTTCTCTGACACGATGTTTGATCTGACCAGGCTCGAGATAGGATGTATGCAATGCTGGACTCGATAATTTCCAGGAGGAGAAGTGGAGAAAGCATTCAACAAGATTTTCTGGAATCGCTGATAATCAAACATACTAAAGGAGCAGATGGAGAAGATAATGAGGATAAACTCACTGATACACAAATGAAGGACAATATATTGACACTGCTTGTTGCAGGTCATGATACAACTACTGCTGCTCTGACATGGCTCATCAAATTCCTGGGAGAAAATCCTGCTGTTTTGGAACAACTGAGAGTAATATTACCCTAAGATTCCACACAAAAGTTTAATTACTTCTGCCGAAAGGCTTGGAACTAGACTTTAATAAATTATTTTGCAGGAGGAGCACCAGGAAATTCAAGCAAACAGAAATTCTGGGGCAAATCTTTCATGGTCTGAAGTTAACAACATGCCTTACACTTCCAAGGTAAGTAACATAAGAATAATTGTTCCGCTTTTAGAAGAATGACTCTATTGAAAGCTCACCGATTCTTAGTACTTTTCTCCATTGAAATTCAGGTGATTAGTGAAACTCTTCGTAGAGCCACAATACTGCCTTGGTTTTCAAGAAAAGCCGCTGCAGATTTTGAGATTGATGGTACGATCCAGAAAATGCTGATATTTTCAAGAGAGATGTTAATTTCTGGTACTAAATTGTTTTGAATTCCAGGATACAAAATCATGAAAGGCTGGTCAATTAACTTGGATGTTGTCTCTATTCACCATGACGCGGAAATTTTCCAGAATCCAGAGGAGTTCGATCCTTCCAGATTTGATGTAAGCTCAGTTCAACTTATAACTTTTCTGTTTCTCCAAATGCGCACAAGGAAATACCTTATTTTATCAATTACAGGCACCAATAAAGCCTTTCAGCTTTCTGGGATTTGGCAGCGGACCACGAATGTGCCCTGGAATGAATTTGGCTAAACTCGAAATCTACATTTTCATCCATCACCTGGTGTGCAGATACAAGTATGATCAATAATAGCATTAAAATATATGATTCATACTTTCTTAAGCTATGTTTCCAATTCGAACATTATGAATTTGTGGTCTTTTTCACAGGTGGAAATCTCTGGAGAAAGATGATGCTGTCCAACCAACGCTTGTTCGGATGCCCAGAAATAAGTACCCCATTGTTGTCGAGGCACTGTAAAGCATGTCTCTCTGATGAGAAAAAGAAAGACTGTTAAACCATTAGCAGAAAGACAAAAGCATTTAAAGCAAAAGCACAGATTTAACTACCTGTATACAAATGCTGCGTTGGAATAAAATTCTACTTTTCACGATGAATACAGGTTATGATAGATTGTTTGCTACTTTACATACAATCAAAAGATTAACAGATAGAATCAAGAATGAATATCAGATAATTGAACAGGCTAGGATTACTGGTAAAGTAAAATGCTACTGAAATGAATCCAGATTCTATTGAAATCAAGAATTCTACTACAAAGAAAGAACAGACTGATATAATCACCAGCCATAACAGTTCCACGCACAATTCTCACTTTCATTTAATATACTTATTCGTTCTAATACTTTTAAAAATACTCACACAAATCACAATTTATTTTATATTCTTATTAACCAATATAATTTAATTTTAATTAAAAAAATAGAAAAAATTTTTTTGAATTTTTTTATTTGTAATATATATAACATGTATTTATTGTTTATATTTTTATTTATGTTTTTATATATTTTTAAAAAATATAATAAATTTAACATAATTTTTATTCTTATAATAATATTTTTATTTAATTATTAAAAAAAGTTTGAAACATATTTTAACATTTATTCTTATAATAATATTTTTATTTAAAAGATTATATTAAATTTATTATATTTTCTTAAGAAAAATTATGAAAATAAAAAAAAATGTATCATTTGTTAATAGAATTAATAATTAAATATATTTTATATTTTTATTAATCAATATAATTTAATTTTAATTAAAAAAAAGAAAAAGAAGAAAATTTTTGATTTTTTTTATTTGTAATATATATAACATGTATTTATTGTTTATATTTTTATATAATAAATAAAAAATATATATAAATTTACCATAATTTTTTAAATAAATATATTACATATAAAAATAAAATGTTAAAAAATATTTTAATTAAATTTTTTAATAATTAAATATTTATTATGATAAAAGTGAAAACAAAATATTAAAAATATTTTAGCATATGAATATGACTTATCTCATTACTTAAATTTTTTTAATAATTGTATTTTTTATAATTTTTTATTAAAATAACAAATTAAAAATTTTATTTATTCTTGAATACATTGTGAAAAAATATTAAAAATATATGAAAAAATATATGAAAATATAAACAATAAATACATGTTACATAGATATATACTACAAATAAAAATAATTAAAAATTTTCTTTTTTTCTATTTTTTTAATTAAAATTAAATTATATTGGTTAATAAGAATATAAAATATATTTAATTATTAATTCTATTAATAAATGACACTAAATTTTTTTTTTTTTTTTTACTTTTTTATTTATATTTTCATAATTTTTCTCAAGGAAATATAATAAATTTAGTATAATCTTTTAAATAAAAATATTAATATAAGAATAAAATGTTAAAATATATTTCAAAATTATTTTAATAATTAAATATCAAATTTATTACAAAAAAAAAAAAGAATATAAATATTTTAATATGAGTTTAAAATATTTTAATATAAGTATTATTTAACTCATTGTTTAAATTTTTTCAATAATATTTTATTTTTCAAATTTTCTTTTGAAATAACAAATTAAAAATGTATTTAGTTTTGAGTATATTATGAAAAAAATATTAAATATGGATTAAATTGTTATATTTAAAAAATTATATTATGAAAAATATTAAAATAGGGAGTAAAGTATTATATTAAAATAAAATATATCAAAGTATTATTATATAAAAGATAAGGGATACAAATGATAATAAACTGACCAGTCAATTGACAGAAATAAAAGTTTAGTAATAAAAGTTCAGTGAGTATCTGTTTATTTATCTAAATATCACAGGGTATCTATCTTTTTTCAAGGGGGTATTTGCCTATTAAGCCAAACGGTAGAGGAGAAAGTGTCAATTTCCCTTTTAATAATTTTAAAAATACTTACACAAGTCACAATTTATTTTAAAATGACAATTATATTTCTATTAGTAATAGTCATTCCACAAAATTTATTATTAAATCTTTAAAATTTAATAAAATAAAATATATTTAGGAAAAAAATTAATAAAATAAATACAATATTATTTTATAGTTCATTAATAATACAATATTTATGAACATATCATAAATTTACATATTTTATAAAAAATAAAAATAATAGTCGTAAATATATTATAATTAAAATATAAATTTATTTATTTTACAATATATTAACAATTCAATACGAATTACGTATTAGAAAAATAAATAAAATAAATTATAAATAAATATTAATATCTAAATAAAATATATTATAGTACAATACTTATGAGTATATTATAATTTATATTATGTGTAGTCAAAATATATAAAATATGATAAAAATAAAATTTATTATTTATAAAATATATAAATTTATAATATATTAATAAACTTTATATTATTAATGTACTATATATAAATATACATTTTAAAATATACTATATTTTCTCAAATTTGAAAGATTTAATAATAATATTTATAAATAACTATTTTCAATAGGGGTATAATCGTTTTTCTAAAATAAATTGAAATTTTTATGGATATTTTTAAAACTATTAAAATTTATGTATCCATTAAGGCAACCCTTAAGCACCTTTATGTTCTTTTACCATTTAATATATATATATATATAACATAATAAAAAAAATAAAATATATTATTTATAAAATATATAATTTTATAATATATTTAAATAATATATTATTAATGTACTATTTATTAATGTATTTTTTATAAATATATTTTATTTTATCAAAATTTAAAATTTAATAATAAATTTTATTAAATAATTATTACTAATAAGAGTATAATTATTATTTAAAATAAATTAAAACTCATGTAAATATTTTAAAAATTATTAAAACTAATCGGTATAATAAAACAAACCTTAGAAACGTACTTGCCTTTTCTTATTATTTGGGTTTGAGACAAAACGGCGTCGTTTTGATTTTAGATTTATAAAACCCAGAAAGTATAAATTGCATTCACATTTGTAAGTTGTAACCCTAAATTGGCTAATTGAAGCATTCATTTCAATTTTCAACCCGCGCCACATTCACGCAGACCCGCTTCACGCCTGCACCAGCACCGCCACCCCCACTGCCCGCCGGCAGCATCCACTAATACCCAACACTGCGCACGGTGATTCTTTTTCAATATCTTTTAATCTATTTTTTTTTTAAGAGAAATCAGTAGTTTTATGCTTGATAGAATTAGAAATGCTAATATCATTGACTCAAAAATTTTAATTCATTTTCTTTAACATTAATTGGATATTATTCGTATAAAAATTAACTAATGATTTAATCGACAATGTTTATTCACATTATTTATTATGATGAGCAAATCTCGCATCAGATTGATTTGATTGTTTGTGTGGATTGTTGGAATAATTTTTTTTGTTATGAGAGCTATTATGTATTAAGTTGGTACTCTTAGGATCAATTATTTTGAATTGTTGTGAAGAATTTTACATGTTACCTTAATTGTTATTCTTGAATTTGTAGTGGTAGCTTGACAGCTTGGTTAGTTGGCTTTGCTATGACTTGCTGATTGTTATTAGGTTGGACATTACAAAATTTAAGTTTCTTTGTCATAATGTGGATTTATCCATCTGATATTCGCTAGGATATGGATAATTATATTTATGTACATGGAAATGTGGATATGGTAAGAGTTTTTAAAATACATTGTGGATTCAGGAAGGATATAGTTTTAAAATTTTTTTGAGGATGCATATATAGATTAGAAGATATTTGTACTGAAATCTATCTGTTGCCGTCCTATTTGAAACTGGTGCTTATTTTGTGAGTAACCACAAATCAGATCTTGTTTCTGGTGTTTTCATATATTTGACTGGTGCTTGCTGCATGATTAACTACTATCAAAGACTTGTTTCCTGGTCTTTTATTGCAAGCATATGGTTTCGGCGAATAATTGTGTGTGTTCTGGTTTGTTCTTGCCAAATCTCTATTTGAATTTTTGTTGTTTTTGAAATCTAATCTGGGGATATGTGAAATCTAATGTATAACAGGTCTATTTGTATGTGTAGATTGGCTACCTGTGAAATGATTTTTCTTTTATACCTAATGCTCAATTTTGGTTGTCTCAAGCCAAGTTGTTTGATTTGTTTTTGAATGGATGCTGGTGTATTGTGTTCAGGATTGGGTTTAGGAAATGGCCGGTGGTCAGGAGAAGCAGAAAAAGCCCAAAGCAAATGCCTCCGGTGGTAAGTACTACCATTACAGTTCACTAGTTTAGTTACATTTATATATCTATATGTGTTCATGCATGTATGATAACTGCTGGATTTGAGTATGGTTCTAATTTTTTGTGTGGTTGACCTTGTAGGAGGAAAAAAGAAGGAGGTGAAGAAAGAGACTGGTTTAGGTCTCTCCCATAAGAAAGATGAAAACTTTGGGGAGTGGTACTCTGAGGTATGTTCAAGTTGTTTAGTTATATAATTTGGGTTTCTGGAATGGTTGATTACTTATATTTGGCATATTATTTTGTTATGTATAACAATACACTGTCACATTGTGCATACATGGAAGTGAGGTGGGAAATTGTCATGCATATGAGAATTTGAAACAATATAGGAAAAGAATTAAAAACCATAATAGACCCGCAATATCGATTCTTAAAATTAGGGAACATCTATGGTGAAATATTTATATCCTTTGTAGATTTTGGGGTTCTAAGTTAAATAAATTTCCTATTTTTCTATGCTTTATCATTTTTTTTTTTACTGAAGCAAGTTCTTCACCGCAAAAATTCTTGTAATTGTTTAGTGGCTGTGGATCTAGGACAGTCATGCCAGGATTGGATTGTATTATTTGTCTTGGTTGTATTACTTGGTAATTTTTTTACTGACCAGGAAGCAATAGCCATGCATTTTGCTGTGAGATCTATGACCATGAAAGCATATTCATTGAAGTTGCTGGATCTAATTCTTTTGCTGTTTACTCTACTAATGGATTCAGAAATATGAGAATGTTTTGAACACTTTGGATCTTATTGTTATTCTTATTTGATCTATATAGGTGGTTGTCAATGGTGAAATGATCGAATACTATGATATTTCTGGTTGTTATATCATAAGGCCATGGGCAATATCAATTTGGGAGACCATGCAAGTAAGTTTGACACTCTTTTCTTCCTTATTTTTACTTTCTATAGGTACACTTGCATTTGTGAACTTATTGTTTTGGTAGGGGGTCTGTTGTTCTTAATATTAATTTGATGTGTCCCTCTGTTTTTATATATTTTTCTCAATCTGAGATTGGACATCAATATGATTGCCTTGTTAATGGTGTCAATGTGCAGAAATTCTTTGATGCAGAAATCAAAAAAATGAAAATTCAGAACTGTTACTTTCCTCTTTTTGTATCCCCTACTGTTTTACAAAAGGAGAAGGATCACGTTGAAGGTTTCGCTCCAGAGGTAAATTTGAGTTCTTTCTCATTATTTGAATATAAAATTTGCTGTAACCATTTTGGGTAGAGATTTATCATTTTCACTTATATGGCATATTTAGCTTTTGTAACAACAAAGTCATATTTGAACTCCTTGGTTACCTTTTTGAATGAGTTCACTTCAACAAAATGGAGGATGACCCATACATTCCTTCGGGAATATGTTGAAATGTTTCTTAAATGCCTAACTTTTCTGCTTTTGGAGGTAGTACTTGTGATCTAGGGTATAAACATGTATAACTATTTGTGTTGCCTGTGAACATTTTGTAGGCTTTGCTTTCAGTACAAAGTAGAGCATATATTTTCTTCCTATGCCTTTGTGTTCATTAAGTAGTACTGTGTTGGCTGCTTTACATTTTAGGTGGTTGGTTAAAGAAAAATCCTTTTCTATAATTTTTGTTAACTTTTTCTTTTTGAAAAACACAGTTCATTCCTTTCCTATAATTTTGAAAAGAGTTATTTGAAAAATGCAATATAAAAAGGAAAGAAGCGTGAACACTGTAGGACTTTTTGTTTTTAATTTCTCCAGGTTGCTTGGGTGACAAAATCAGGGGAATCTGATTTGGAAATTCCTATTGCTATCCGCCCAACTAGTGAAACTGTGATGTATCCCTACTATTCTAAGTGGATAAGGGGACACCGTGACTTGCCTTTAAAACTTAACCAGTGGTGCAACGTTGTTCGTTGGGAGTTCAGCAATCCTACCCCATTTATCAGGTTAGTTTATGTTAATCATGTTGATTTTTAATCTCATCCATTCAATTGTATTTTTATCATCCTGATAGAAATTTGGTTCTCTAGTGCCAAGGACGTGTTTTACATTTACTTAAAAAAGCCCCTGCAATTTGAAGTTTGTGCTGGTGATCTGAAATCTCACAGCATGCTTGCATATTATTCGATGTTTGCTTTTGCTAGAGTAGTGCATCCCTTTCCATTCGATTGAAAGGGGTTTAATCCTTATGGGTTATACACTTTATATCTAAATCTTCTTATAGTTTTTCTTTTTCTCGTCCTTTTTTTGAAAAATTATATTATTCTTGATCAAGTATTTATATGGTAGTCTGGTGACATTCTTGAAAACCCTATTGCTCGTAAAATATCTAGAATCTGCTTTGGTAATTTGTTGGGCATATCTTGCTTATTGTAGGAGTCGTGAATTTCTCTGGCAGGAAGGGCATACTGCTTTTGCAACAAAGTCAGAAGCAGATGAAGAGGTATGAAAACCTGGATTTTCAAATTTTGACTTGTGGCCAAATTTTGCTCCTTATGAAAATGAAATTTCTTCATATTACATTTTTTGACAAGCTTTAGGACATGTAATAGAACAATGCATGAGTGCTTTGTCTTGATATTTACTTTCTCTTTGCCAGAGTTTGTACACTAGCTCTTAATTTCTAATGTTGCAGTTGTTTTATTGATATTGAATTTTGATGCTTTTAAGTTATCTGTCCTAAAGGTTAGGACTGAATGCTAAAGTAGGAGAAGAATGGATTACAAGAATCTCATGTTGAATATCCTTGTTTGATACCTTGGTGGTTGGTGTGAAGGGCATAATTGGAGAACTTTTTTCTTTTAAGCTCTAGGAGATCTACGAGCGAGATGTACTTTGTAGTATAAAAACTTATATATGGTCTCTGAAGGCGAACTAACTTTGTGTTGTTTTCTGCATATTTGGGTATGCCTGTAATCCTGATTTACCAATCATCATAAGGATTTATCTCAAAAAAAAAAATAAAAATGAAAAAGAAAAAAACAATCATATGGAAGAGCTAGTTACATTTTGAACTGCATTACATGCTAAAAGCAGTGGGAACAGTGCTTCCTTTGCCTCTCTTTGCCATCATGGCTTCTTAGAGTTCGTATTGATGCTGGAACATGACATTTTTGTTTGTGGTACTGCCATTTCCAGGTTCTTGAGATATTGGAACTCTACCGACGTATTTATGAAGAATTCTTGGCTGTTCCTGTCATAAAGGGCAAGAAGAGTGAGCTAGAGAAGTTTGCTGGTGGGCTTTACACAACCACAGTTGAGGTAACTGATAATTAACATGCAAGCTTTGGTTATCCTGCTCCACCATATTTTATGAGGTTGAATGTTCTGCATTAATCGATGTGCTTCTGCCTGAATGGTGAAAGTATACATGTTTGATCTGCCAGGCTTTTATTCCGAACACGGGCCGTGGTATACAAGGTGCTACTTCACATTGTTTGGGCCAAAATTTTTCAAAAATGTTTGATATAACCTTTGAAAATGAGAAGGGAGAGAAGGCTATGGCCTGGCAGAATTCTTGGGCCTACACTACGAGAACAGTAAGCTTTCAGTATCTGTTATTGTTTGAGTTTGATGATTGTCATTTAATCTCTAGTTCCTTTTTCCTTTTCTTTTATTGCAGCAGAAAAAATTTAATTTTAAATTATTTAATTTCCTGTCTTGAGGTGGTTTGATGTATTCTTACCTGAAGAAAGTAAATATCCAATGATATGTTCCTTCCCATCTTTAATAAGTTCCTTTAAACCTGTTCTTCATACAGATTGGGGTCATGGTGATGGTTCATGGGGATGACAAAGGATTGGTGGTGCCACCTAAAGTTGCATCCGTGCAAGTAATTGTCATTCCTGTTCCTTACAAAGATGCTGATACTCAAGGAATTTTCGACGCCTGCAATGCAACTGTTGAAACATTGTCCGAGGCAGGTATTCGCGCTGATGCAGACTTTAGAGACAACTACTCACCTGGATGGAAGTACTCACACTGGGAAATGAAAGGTGTTCCCCTTAGGATTGAAATAGGGCCAAAAGACTTGGCAAATAATCAGGTGAGGTGGTCTTTTGTTTTGTATGTTACCCGCATTTCCTTCCATCTATGTTATTTCCTGATTTTGGTGTGGTTATTGTCTTTTATATTATTGTTATTATTAATGAACTACTAGGTGATGCATATGGATTCTATCCACAGGTACGTGCTGTTCGCCGTGACAATGGAGCTAAAATTGATCTGCCTAGGGGTTCTTTGGTTGAACGAGTAAAGGAACTTCTTGATGAGATTCAACAAAGTTTGTTTGTTGCTGCAAAACAAAAACGAGATGCTTGTATTCAAGTTGTAAAATCTTGGGATGAATTTGTTGAGGCTCTTGGCCAAAGTAAAATGATCTTGGCTCCCTGGTGTGATGAGGAGGTATGTCAAGGGTGAACTAAACTGGTTTTTGTGTGAAATTTCGTAGTTGCTTCCTTTGACATTGAACTGTAAGTTCTGGGGTTGTCAAATGTTAAGCTTTTGTATTTTTTTATTTTCTTATTTTTATAACTTCCAGCATTTCCTTTGTTTACTGCAACTTAGAATGCATACTTCTGAAGCAAGGAATGCATATTTCTTCCAACCATTGTCTATTTATTTATTTATTACCTTTTTTTTAATTGTACGTCATGTCTCTAGGAGGTGGAGAAAGATGTGAAAGCACGAACTAAGGGTGAGATGGGAGCGGCCAAGACCCTTTGTTCTCCAATGGAGCAGCCAGAAATTCCTGAAGGTACTGTTTGTTTGAATTGTTCTTCTTAATTCCCTGAATCTATATGGGCTTGGTGCTACTGGCAGATATTGTTTTTCTCAAAGTTGCTTATTTATAGAATTTTGAAATGGACGCTTATTATGCAATTCAATGATTGTGTGTTTCTTTACAATTCAAATTAGACTTGAGCAACTTTTTGCCAGCACTGAATTACTGAAGTGATTGTGCCATAATATACCCTTGAACATATTGGATATGCAAATTTCAGCACGAATTAATAGTATATGTTCTCAGATTCCTCAAAATTTTAACTTAAATTTTTCTCTCTTCAAATTGGCACAGGTACTAAATGCTTTGCCTCTGGGAAGCCTGCAAAGAAGTGGACCTACTGGGGCAGGAGTTACTAGATTGATGCTCTTAAGCTCAGTTGACATTATATTTTGGATGTGTTTGATTTCTGGATGGATTGAACTACAGACGAGTTGCAATGGAACAGATTTCTTTATAGAATTAAAATTTTAATGGAAATTATGAGACAACACTCGATCAGTTTTGATTTCTTAAATTGTACACTTGTATCACGCCTTTTTTTCTGAATGTTTGTTTCAGCTGTGGGCAAGCTAACGGACATATAGCAGCATTTTCATCGAGGAACATTAACTTGGAACTGTTTCAGTTGTGTTGGTGCTTTGAGGTGGTAACTTAAAATCGAACAGTGATAGCAATAAGCCTTGTTTCCTCATACATGATAAGTATTCTTTTGTGCTTTTCAATAACCATTCATCCTAGAATTGTTTCTGTAAGCAGCAGATATCAATCAACAGATATGAACTGTTTCTGTAACCATTTTCGTTAAACTACCAGAAGTCCCTACTGGGTTCTTCCTTTACTGGGGGTAATTTTCAAACAGACTCTACAATGGCGACCATCAATGGGCTGGTTATATTTAAAGTAGAGATGGAAAATACTCCTGCATTCTTCATGTGGTAATTGTTTAATCCATAAGCTGCCTGATGGTATTATTGTATCAGTATACCTACGGGGTCCTGTTCAGGATGAAGTTATAGCCAAGCTTCGTAATGCTTTCTGGATATAGTTGACGAGTATAAGGTTTATTCCGAGGAAGAACCAGCTAAACTTTGCTTGGTTCTGATCACTGGTAACTGAGGTTTCTTTTATTTTCCGGTCACTCCAGGTCTGTGTTTTCCTGTGGTGGAAACAGAACGTCATGGATCAAAATTGCATAATCAATCTAATGAAATCATATGTTCTTTTGTCATGGAAATCTGCATGAGAGAATTTTTATTTACCTCCTTGTGATCACATGCGTCGAAGAGGATCAATTTCCTCAATTGGGCGATTTTAAGCTGACGAGAAGGACAATACTTTACAAGCAACCAAAGGATTAATAGAGAAACAAGAGGCACTGTTAGATACCAGTACTTGTAAAGATGGCTCTTCTGGAATGAAATGCAGTAACGAACAACAGTATACTGCTTCCATCTTGCAGAAAATGGTTCCCAGCAATTATGGATAGGAAACATCAATCAGAAAACGAAACAAAGTTTCAATAGACATTCTCCCAACAAACTAGAACATCATCAAATTTTTAGATGAATCAAATCACCTACTGATATTGTTCTCCCCAGTAGATGTAGAGAAGATAATGATCCAGGACCTGCCTCTTGGTTTTCTTATCTCTGAAGAGTTCCTC